>JAVXUP010004370.1:0-7500 GCA_033070095.1 Escallonia herrerae | reverse complement strand
TTCTGCTGAGCCTCCTCAGCTACCACTTGCCTCGCCATCTCAAAACGAGACAACATTTCAGACCCGCTTGCATATATCTGGAATAAAGATTCAAACGATCAGCTAAACGAGGTCCGAAAGTAAATACAATGGGAAGACTAGAAGAAAGAAACTTACCATGTACACAGCCTGAGCAAAGGAACATGCAAAGGTCTCGTGAGTTTGGTTCTGGAAAACCTCACTGTCCCGAGGAAGAACTCCGTGAACAAGATACTGCTCCGAGATCTGACTATCTGGCATCCCAACATCATCACAGCGAAGAGTCCATCTGGGACGGAAGATGGGATCCTCTTCGACAGACACTTTCTCAATAATCTGCGGAGAGTGGTCGGGAGGAATAACCCTTGTCTTCTTCAGAGCAGGGGGCAACTCTGCGCTTGGCTGCTTTTCTTTCCTCTTTCCCTTGGCCTTCTGCAAATGCTTTTCCACTTCCGCTAGCCATTTCTGCAAGGAGTTAGGAATCAATACAAGAGTATACATTGAAACAAAAAGCCTATATCAAAGCACACCTAGAGGCGCTCTCTCAGTAGGAAACGTGCTAAAGATAGTAGGCACAGAAGGAGGAGTTACAGCTCCAGCTGGAACAGGCTTGCAGGGAATGATCCTTGCCTATTCTAGCTGCTACTCTGATAAAGGTTCATCAATGGAAAGCCCACCCTGAAGTTTGATGTGGCTAAGAATGTGCTTGGTGAGGTTGTTAGGAGCAGGCTTGCCAGGGTTCTCGAAATCCTTACAGTAAGGATTTCATTCTTTGTCGAATGGAAGCTTCCCTTTATCAGAATGGCCAACGAAGAAGTATATGGAGTGCCAACCTTTATTCGACTTTGGCCCCCATTTCAGAAGTCGTTGCCTACTGTGAATGTAGTACCATCCTGGGCAGTTGGCGACTCTTTTAACGAAACAGATTCAAAGAACACTCTCATAAAATCTGTTGCATCTGGTTTGTAGCGTGAAGTCTGAACCAGATATATGAGCCCGACAAGCTTCCTCCAACCATTGGGAACAAACTGCCCTAGGGCCATGTAGTAATGCTCGATGAAACGAAGAGCAAAAGGGTGAAGAGGAAGCCTGTATCCAGATTTCACCTGCTTTTCATAGATCCCAGTTTCATACTTCGTTCCATAATTAGCTGATTCTTGCAAACCAGGAAGACAAGCATACCAACCTTCGGGAAGAGGATATTCCCAAAGCAACTCCAACAAATCTTCAGTGGACATTTTACTCGACTTCTCATCCACCGTATACCAAGGATTACGATTAGCCTCATCTTCGGCTTGATCCTTTACGTCTCCTAAGGCATTCTTGGCGGGCAAAGATGGAGAAGGTTGAGAAGTTGAAGGCTGAGGAGGTTGAGAGGATGAAGGAGGTAGTGGTTCTGAGGATGAAGGTCGCGGAAGTTATGGATTTGAAGTTCCAACTTCACTTTTTGAAGTTGAAACTCGATCTGATCTCGAGGATGAACTACTACTAATGACTACATTCTCTTCAGAAGAAGAAACAGACACTGAAGACTCGGACATGTTTTCTAAACCAAGGAAACTACAAAAACTTGAAGTGCTGAACAAAAAGAGGAGAGGAAGAGAGACTTACTTGAAGAGAACGATGCTTCCAAATGATTCGAGTGGAGTAAAAATGAAGTGGAAATCTCCTTTTATAGAGAAAACTCTGAGTAACCATTTCTTGGGATACCCAACGGTTCATCTACCCCTTACGTGTCACAAGCTAAGAGAAGAGAAGTTTGAAACTTAAAAATTTCCCACTCAAAGGCATTAATGGCAAAAAGGACACGTAGATATGAACCAAGCATTCTGCTCAAGTAGAGTCGTGCCCGTACACTCTGCCCGAGAAAAGTGCCAAGCGGCCGAACTCGATTCTGCCCGCGCAGAGTCGTGTCCGAACACTCTGCCCGAGCAAAATGTCAAGCGACTGAACACGATTCTGCCATAGCAGAGTCGTGCCCTAACGCTCTGCCCAAGCAAAGTGTAAAGCGACTGAACACGATTCTGTCCGAGCAGAGTCGTGCCCGAACACTCTGCCTGAGCAGAGTGCCAAACATGCCCGAACACTCTGCCAGAGCAGGGTACCTCATGGCCAAACACAATTTTGTCCGAGCAGAATTTCGACAGAGCAGAACTCTGCCAGAGCAGAATGCCTCGTGGCCGAACACAATTCTGCCTGAGCAGAATAGTGTCCGAGCAGAATGGTGCCCGAGCAGAACTGTGTTTGGATATTTGAAATGTCATAAAAATAGAGTCAATTCTATTTTGGCATATTTTGCTATCACCAGTGGGAAAAAGTGTGCTTCCACCCGCTTTATTAAACGCTGGTGAAAGCAGGGGGCATATGATATAACTAAAAATACGCCTCTTATCTACGGACGACACGTGTCAATTATGACACGTGGTCTAGACTGGCTTATTGCTGATTAAAGCAGTTGCCATATCAGTCACCAAGCAGAATCCTAAATAGGCCCTAACTCAATCAGCCAGGATTGACATGTGATCCTTTGGGATCTCAATTTGATTTTGATTAGAGTTGGGGAAGACCTAGTTCTACTAAGGCTCTCCTTCCTACTACTATATAAAGGGGTCTAACCCCTCAGGTATGGAGAAGAACACACACAATTACACATTGTGTCTTACTGCTTCTTCAGAGTTCTACATCATTAGTCATCTCTGACTTAAGCATCAGAGCGTTCCCCTGCCAGAACCCCACCCGGCGGTCACTTTGTGTTCTCTTTTGTAGGCTTATCTCTGGTGTGGTTCCCGATCCAATTTTCAGCTGTAATAGGTATCTTCATCCTCTAAAAGATAGATTCTACCAAATCTGAAATTTTCAACATGTCATCTTCCTCTTCTGGTTACTAAAACTCACCTTGATTAGTTCAATTACCACTCTTTAGATCCTTTACCACTTTGTCCTCGCTTCCTTCTTTCAGCTTATGTTCCATGTAGCTAATCTTACCTCAGCTCCCTTCATCTCTACCATTAATTCACCTTGACCAAACCTTATCTTTATTTCTTCTGAACTCTCTGCCTTGACTCAATCATGCAACCCCAAAACCATCAAGAAATAAATGACCTCATTGATCAAACCAACCGCCTTAACTGCTCCTTAGAACCCCTAATTCTAGAATCAGATCCTAACCTCCCAAACCCAACTCAACCACTCATTTTGGTGGAAAAATCATGCCATGGCCACTAACAAAATGTTACAGGAAGTATCCCTCACCAACTCACCTTTCTGAAGTCAAGATTTATGGACTTCCGCCGAACAAAACGATAAGGAAAAACGCAATGATCATTGGAAAAAGAATTCGAAGCCTATTGGAAATTAAAGAATCCAAAAATGACAGAAGTGGTACAAAAGGATTCATGTGACTCAAAGTGAACATCGACATAGAAATCGCATTCCCTAAGGGATTCGCCCTGAAAAGAAAAGAAGAAAATGATAAATGGATACAATTTTGGTATGAGAAACTGCTGATTTCTGCTTTGGATGTGGGCACATTGGGCATGTGCATAAATGGTGTTATCGACCAAAAGACCCAACATCAAACTGGGAAATTACTGGAGAACCAAGAACATACAATCCTTCTTTAGAGCATCCTATGAAGGATTCTAGAGCCATGCCTTTAACTTTTACTCTCAGATTCAGAACTCTACTACAGAGATTCCTCGGATGAGCCACATCAGCGAAGTTTCGCCTCTGGCTAGAATGTTGTAAAAAAAATTAGCCTTCTCTAAACCTACCCCGCATTCTAGTTCAAGTATGTCATCGAACCGCACCTGTACCATAGCCTATCCTCTGATCATTAACCCCCCCTTCCCTATTAACGTCACACCAGCTACGCTCTACCCTTCGAGCACCAAACCCACCCCTGAAGCCTTGTCAATCCAGCCTCTTCCTCTGGGTAACCTTGACCTAACCCAAGTTAAAATTGCTGAGCTGGACAGTGCAAACCTTCTCCCATCCCTTTTCTCGAACGCAAAAGAGTAGCCCATCCCTCACGAGGCCCAAGTCCAAAACCTCTCTCTTAGTCAACCAAGTTGAAAAGAAAAGCAACCATAAGCCCAAACTCTCCTCAAAAGAAATTAAAACCCACCTCTGATCTCACTCAACCACAACTAGCTTTGAGTCATTCTCAACTTTGGACTTCTCAGCAGTCATCTCTTGCCAAACAGTCGTGCCTATCCACATCAAAAAATTCTAAAAAGTACCTTAACCTCAAACAAAATGCTTGTTTCTAATGCCTTGGCAACAACCAAATCCCGCCAACCTCTTTTTTCTTCTAATGTTCTCCCTTGTCAAGTGGAAGGAGGTTTTAACCTCCAACCACCACCATCACGTTAATCGTATCCCACTACTATTAGGGGCTCAAAATAATGAAAAAAAATCTGAGCCCTTCGCCGACTCGTCTGGAACTTCTCCCCTGATATTCTCTTCCTCTCTGAATCCAAGATCCCTTCATCCTCCCTCTTCTTTCTTCTCTCAGTTTTTACAATCATCAGTGTGTTGAACCAATCCGAATAACGGGCGATCTATGCCTAGCATGGAAGCTATGAAGGACTCAGAAATTATCTCAGCTTTAGTTTATCTCATAAGTGGCTTGGTATTATCCAACGCACCCGCTTCCCCGTGGATGATCACAGCCATCTATGGCCCTTCTATCGTCAACAGAAACCTACATTCTAAAATAACCTCTCAACAGTGATTGAATTGTTCTCAGGTCCTTGGTTAGGCATAGGTGATTTCAATGAGATCTTGGCAGCCAATAAGAAAAGAGGAGGCAGAACCTTTACATCTCCTTCCACTGGTAGCCTAATATTGATGATAAGCAAAAAAGGACTAGTTGATCGACTTCTCTGGCAATCCATTCACATGGACTAACAAGCGCCCTTTATAGGCAAATATCCGAGAAAGACTAGACAGAGGCTTTAGTAATACCTAGTGGTGTACTCTTTTCCCCAATGCAACCATAAAGCATCTCCCTGCCCACAACCCGATCCTGCTTGATACCACATGAAGTAGCCTTTTCAAAACATAAACCCTTTAAATTCTTATCCTGCTGGACCCGAGATAGTACCAATCGACTCATTATTAAACATGCTTGGAACCTACCAACCCAAGAAACACCTCTTTTCATACTTTGTCAAAAGATAAGGAACACAAGAAAGGTTCACAAGTCTTGGAATCACTCTCACTTTGGGCATATGCAGACCAAGATTAAAGTGCTATCTGAAGCTATCGAACATGTCCAGAAAGCTGATCCCACAATTAGTAACCTGGATAGAGAGAAAAATCTATAAATGGTTTTCGATGAAGAACTAAAAAGGGAAAAGGCAATCTGGTGGGACAAATTGAGACACCAAAAGATAACTGAAGGAGACCTTAACACACGCTTTTTTCCAATTCACGACCATTATTAAAAAAAAAAAAGGCGCAATGCCCTGAACTATATCAAGCATGAAGGCAACTGGATCATTGATAGGAAAGAAATAGGAAATGCATCACTGATCATTTCACTCAGATCTTTACCACTTCTGAATCTGTCATCCCACCAAAACCTGGAAAACTTAATCCTCCCGTCGGTTTCGAATGCTGACAATCAAATGCTATGCTTAATTCCCTATGTAGAAAATACGCTAAGTCTTAGCCAAAATAAAATTCAACAAAGATCCTTGCCCTGATGAAATGACTTCTATTCTACAAAACTTATTAGAAAACCATCAAGAGGGATGTCATTAACAGTGACATTGCCTTCTTCACTTCTGGACATCTCCTGAAAGAACAAAACCATACCCTTATAGCTCTTATTCCCAAATCGGAAAGTCCCATTTTCGTTACACATTATCGCCACGTTAGCTTGTGTAATCTGTCCTACAAAATCATTTCGAAGATCATGGCTTCAAGACTTCGCTCCATACTTCATACCCGCATTTCCCTACTACAAGCAACCTTTGTCCCAAACCGTTTAATCAATGACAATAGCCTTTTGGTTCAGGAACTGCGGCACACAATGAGGAGAAAAAATGGACTCATGGCAATAAGATCAACATGGGAAAGGCATACGATAAATTGGAGTAGCCTTTTATCTTGCTAGTTTTGAAAAACTTTGGCTTCTATGATCGATGGATAGGCTGGATCGAGCAACGCATCAGCACCAGTTCTTTTTCAACACTCATCAACGTCACTCTTGTCGACCTTTCTAAGCCAACTAGAGGAATTTGTCAAGGCTACCCTATTTTGCCATTCCTACTCATCTTGGGAGTAGAAGTCCTCACTCGACTAATTCTCATAGAAGAAAACCAAAAGAGGCTTCATGGCATCAAAGCAAGCAGCGGACACTCAGCAGTGTCGCACCTTCTTTTCATTGACGATTTAATTATCTTTTGTAGGGCAAACAATTCTGAAGCAGAAACAACAATCAAATGTCTAAAAAAATATAAGGATTGGTCTGGCCAAAAAATAAACCAAAGCAAATCCAGAATTTTCTTCAATAGGAATGTGTCACCAAACACAAGCAGAGAGCTTTGAAGCATGTTAGAAATTTGGAAAGCCCCTTCAAATGATAAGTACCTGGGACTGCCAATGTTCACTAATTAGAATAAAAAGCTTCTTTTTGCAACAATCATGGAAAGAGTCAATCAGCGACTTTGTGGATGGAAAGCAAAATGTCTTTCTCAAGCGAGAGGAGGGACGCTCATCAAGGCCGTGGCGATGGCGATACTTACATACACGATGTCCACATTTACATTACCTACCAAAATCTGTGAAAATATAGATGGAGCCTTAAGGAAATTCTGGTGGAGGCAAAAGGAACAAAAGCTTGGATCTCCCTCTGCGTGTCGAAATTCAATGGAGGAATGGGGTTTAAGCTTATGAAGGAATTCAATAAAGCGTTAATTGTGAATTATTAAGGCGAAATACTTGAAAGGAACTCCTTTCTTGGAACACAGCCCACTAAAAACTGCATCTTGGCTCTAGAAAAGAATCTGCTCCGGTATATCCATAGTAAAAAAGGAGCGTGCTTATAGTTTGAGATAGAAAGAAAATTGTCATTTAAAAATTACCCTTGGATTCCTACTAGAAAAGAATCTGCTCCGGTATATCCATAGTAAAAAAAAAGGAGCGTGCTTGTAGTTTGAGATAGAAAGAAAATTGTCATTTAAAAAATACCCTTGGATTCCTACTACCTATGATTTCAAACCCCACAATATGCCTCCTATAACCTCAGGTAATTCCAAAGTATCTTTCCTTATAGACCCAATTACTTCTTCCTGGAATCTCTTGAAATAGCATGGCCTTTTCTCAGAAGATACCATCAAAGAAGTTCTCAAAATTAGAATTTCTCCCTCAAACCCTAGGATTTCTTAGCCTGGACACCTCCAAAAAATAGTAAATTTTTTGGCCAAATCAGCCTACATCAATGCAAATTCCAATAGGTTCCTATTGAGTAGC
>JAVXUP010004369.1:0-33650 GCA_033070095.1 Escallonia herrerae | reverse complement strand
GACGCCCTGACAAGAGAAGGCAGCCGATGCCTGCCCCGGAATACCTATGTGACTTGAAAACTGTCAGAGCTCTCCTCGAGACATGGATCAACGACAATGCCATAACCTTGCCCAATGCCGACACTGAACCTACCCCGAAAGATTTAGCCCATCCCAACTACTGCCCTTACCATCGGAAGGTTGGTCACGGCCTCAAGTGGTGCAGGGGCCTCAAGTTTGTCTTCGCTGACAAGATTGCGTCCGGAGAGCTCAAACTCTAAGTGCGGGACATATGACCCACCCGACCAAGCCTTGGCATGCCTTAGTGCATTTTCCACACTTGTAATTTGTTTCGTTCATTTTGCAAGTTTACATGTACGTCATACCCATGTATTAAGACATGTTGTCTATCCTTCGTTATCAATGAAGTTACATTTTCCAAACTTAGAAAATTTTCAAGCTGTATTGCTATTGCACAAGTCTATTGACATCACCCTTCATGCCATCACCCACTCTCTTGGGGGCTTCACCCCTTCCCAACCCCTTCGGCCTCACATTGCAACGACTTGGTACGTGGTGCGCGGGGTGGCTCGAGCCACGCTACTACGGTCGCATCATCATCCTTCATTTACTTTTCTTGACACTTGGAAAATTTTTCATTTTTTTCGCAACCGGTCATCGATGATCATCCTCAGTGGTCTCCCTCAGCATCCTTGTCTCGACCCAACACTTAGAACAAAAAATTTCATTTTTTTCGCAGCCGGGTCATCACCCTCAACGGCCTCCCTTAGCATCCTTGCCCGAGCTCAAAAAAAATAAATTCAACACTTAGAAAAATTTTCAAGTTTTTCATCTTCCCCACTACTCCCCACCTTCATGCTCTCATCACTCTCCCTCTCACGCTTTCCTCTCCTCCCTCACCATCCAACAACCCATCACCCTCATTCTATACTTAGAAAACTTTTCCAGTTTTTCATCTTCCCCACTACTCCCCATCTTCATGCTCTCATCACTATCCCTCTCACATTTTCCTCTCCTCCTTCACCACCCAACACCCCATCACTCATTCCCCACTTCATAAATATTTTTTCTCTCTCATGGAAACAAGTTTTCACTCCCACCATCCCATCCCACTCTACTCATTCTCATCTTGTAATTGTGAAAACTTTCTTGGGGGCTCCCTCTTTAGGGTTGCAACAAAAAAAAATTTTAATTAATTAATTATTTATTTATTTAATTTTGAATTTCAAATTTCACTTTCAGATCTGGGCAGAAACCGTACCCGCGCGCTCGGCCGACCCGCGTTCGACCCGCACGCCCAGCCTCTTCTCTTAATCCCTCGCCCAACCTCCTGGCCCGCCCAAAACCCGACCCTCCCGAACCCGACCCGCGTCCCTACCCTAACCCTAACCCTAATTTCCTTCTCTTTCTCCTTCTTCTTCCTGCGCCGCCGCCGTCGCCTTCTTCCTCGGCCTCGCCCTCCCCTCCCCGGCCGGCAGCCTTCCCCCCACCGGCGACCATCCCCCCATCCCTCCGCCGGCCTCGGCCTCTCCCCCTTCCTCCTCATTCCCTCCTCTCTCCCCGCTGCACCCCGCCGCCGCCCCCTTCTCCCCTTCCCTTCCCCTTTTCCTCCATGGCCGACCCAAGCTCGGCCTTGGCCCCCGCCCCCACGTCGGCCTCGGCCTCCAACCCACCTCGGCCTCGGCCTTCACCCCCTCCCCCCTCTCCCCTTCCCCTTTCCCTTTCTCTCTCGCCCATCATCCCGCCCCCGCCTTGGTCGGCCTCGGCCACTTGGTCGGCCGGCCTTGGCCCTCCCCTTCCCCTCCCTACCTTCCTCTTCTCCCCCACCCCCATGGCCGGCCATGGCAGCCTGCCGCCGCCGCCGCGCCCTCCTCTCCCATCTTCTTTCTTCTTCCACTTTTTTTTCCTTCCTTCTTCCCAAAATCCCCAACAGCCATGGCCATCCTCCAAGCATGTTGGCCTTCCCCAAGCCATTTTCACTTGGCCTTCACCCTTCTCCCCATTTCGGCCTCCACCACCACACCAAGCCGACGCAACCCATACATACTCCGGCTTGCCCAAATTCCTCCAACGACCGAACACCGACAACCAAGGCCAAACACTTCAAAACAAATTTTTTTTTACAACCTTGACCGCTGTGTCTCGTTCGCTCCCCGGTGCCGGTCGTGGGCTGCCCCAGCATCATGACGCCCGTCGCGGCCTTATCGTGCCATCGCCCGGCGCCGCCTTCGCGACCCCCGGTGCCCGTCGTGGACTGCCCTATCATCACGACGCCCGCCACGCACTTGTCGCGCCCCTCATGACGACGTCCTTCTACATCAACATCCTTGGTAGGTGGTGCGCGAGGTAGCTCGAACCACCTACTCCTACTCATTGTTCGACGTTCGTCGCCAGCGCCAGGGCGCCGTCCCCGCGACCCCCATCGCCAGCGCCCGTGCGCCGTCTCCGTGACCCCCGTTGCCACCGCCCGGGCGCCGTCTTCGCGACCCCCGTCGCCAGCGCCTGTGCGCCGTCTCCGTGACGCTTGTTGCCCATCGCCCGGGTGACGTCTCCACGACACTCTTCGTCCGTCGCCCGGGCACCGATTATGTGCTCGCGCCCCCGCGCCCTATCATCGTGCCTTTGTCTCAACCCCTAAGCATCCCAGGGCTTTCGTAGGTGGTGCATGAGGTGGCTCGAGCCACCTACTCTTCATCATCATGCATTGACGACATCAGCTACACTCCGGCCAAACAACATCAAAATCTTCCTAAGTGTTAATGCGTGCGGTGCCCGCTCGGGTTGTCCCTCCGCGCACACCACACGCAGGGGGCTTATGTTCCTAACCTATTCTGGTCGTACCCAAAGGCCCACTGTGGTCCCATTTTGCATGACACGTCTGTACAAGCAACAGTCATTTTCAACGCTCACAACCGATCAAAGCATGCATGTTCAAGTCACGTGCACTTCTCACTTTCGTCACGTGACTTCGTCACCAAGAAACTCATCCTTGCACGATGCCTCATGACGTCGCGACCATTGCATGTCACACGTCGCCCGTTGGCGCACCATGGCACTTGCCCAAGGAGGTTGGCCTTGGCTTCCCCCTTGGGGTCGGCCTCGGCATTGGCCTTCCCCTTGGGGTAGGCCTCGGCTTCCCCTTGAGGTTGGCCTTAGCCTTCCCCCAAGGGTTGGCCCTTGGCTTCCATACTTAGCATTTTCACTTCTCTTCAAGGGACCAGGCATCAACCTCGCGACGTCCGTCGTGCATCACCTTACGGACGTTCGTCCATCATTTTCGCGACGTCCGTCGTGCATCACCTTACGGACGTTCGTGCATCAACCGCCCAACGTCCGTCGTGCATCAACCTCGCGACGTCCGTCGTGCATCACCTTACGGACGTTCGTCCATCAACCTCGCGACGTTCGTCGCGCATCACCTTACGGACGTTCGTGCATCAACCTCCCAACGTCCGTCGCGCATCACCTTATGGACGTTCGTGCATCAACCTCCCAACGTCCGTCGTGCATCAACCTCGTGACGTCCGTCGCCCGCGTCCGTGCAATAGCTCCGCCGCGCCCATGCACCGCGCCACTGATACAGTCACGCCCTCTGGCTCCCTGTCACACTACAGTGCCCTTGGCACCTTACTCACTCCGCCGCGCCCATGCGCCGCGCCACTGATACAGTCGCGCCCCCTGGCTCTCTGTCACACTACCATGCTCCTTGCATCGGTCCATCCTTTCACCACACCATGCGCACCTTGCCTTGGTCGTGGAACATGCTTCGACCTACTCTCCGGAGTGTGCAGCATTCTGCGGCGATAGGCGACTCCTCCGGGACACTATCTCCGCCAGGGAGCTCTTCAACTCCCCTTCCGCCAGGTAGACGGCTCCTCTGGGATGCTACCTCGGCCAGTCGGGTAGACGGCTCCTCCGGGATGCTACCTTGACGCGCTCCGAGTGCTCTGGCACAAGGACTCACCGCGGGGATAGGCGACTCCTCCGGGACACTATCTCTGCTATGGAGCTCTTCAACTCCCCTTCCGCCAGGTAGACGGCTCCTCCGGGATGCTACCTCGGCCTGCAGAATAAGCGACTCCTCCGGGACACTATCTCCGTCAGGGAGCTCTTCAACTCCCCTTCTGCCAGGTAGACGGCTCCTCCGGGATGCTACCTGGCCCGTCGGGTTGACGGTTCCTCCGGGATGCTACCTTGACGCGCTCCGAGTGCTCCGGCACAAGGACTCACTTGCGGGATTGGCGATTCCTTCGGGACACTATCTCCGCCAGGGTGTCTTCGTGACTGGCCTACGTGCTCCGGCACTGGGGGCTTGCGTCGGCACCCCTATGGACTATGACCCCCGGGTCACTCCGAGACGGGAGCAGGTCTTCGGAGGGCATCGCGCCTAGTCCGCCTGGCAGTTGGGCGTCGGGTCTTCCCCACCACTGCCAGGCCTGTGGGACTCTGCAAGGGCTTGGATTGGTGGCTAGATCAAGGGGGTTCTCTGGCCACACCGACGCTGTGGAGCCAGTCTTTCCAGACAGACAGAGCGACGCTGTGAGGGGCAGGCCGGGTGAATATGCGATTCGACAGTCCGTGGAACACCGGCAGCTGTGGACCCCCCGGTGACGTGTCACTCCCGGGGAGTGCCATGTGTCGCGTGATGACATCATCATCTCAACCTCTATAAATAGAGGTCTTGAGAATTCATTTGGGGGATTGGAGATTTCAGAATTCTCTCACTTTCACTTTCTCACTCTAGAATCCTAGAGAGAGAAACATACAGGACCCTGACTCTGGACCTAAGCATCGGACTGTGACTGTCGTCGTGTATTCACCCTACGCCTTCGCCCTCGCAGCACTGCCACCCTCAAGCTCTGTCTGGGAAGCCCTTGGTCTCTGCCCTTGCTCCGCCCTTGCTGTGTCTCACATCATCACACTTGGCATCTGACTCGGACTGCATTCCTTGTGGCACCTCCACGTCGACTGCGAACCCACATCCCTTGGCATCATAGGTAAACCCAAAAAAAAAAAACGATAATTTTGAAGCCTAATTTAAAATACATGCACGTATTATTTAATTTTATTATAAAATTAGGTTTATTTTCTTCTACTTTGAAATATCAAGATTTTCGTACAGTAGTTTGTAAACTTTTGGTTACAAAGCATGATTTCTACATTTCAAATTACGAGTATAACGTTGCTTGACAGTCTCCTTCAACCCATATCTATACTATATATAATAGGATTCGATTGATAGCTCATTTGCTCCCGAAAGATCCATTCTAATTTTCTGAGATTTTTGAATTTATATTATAAACAAAAAATAGTGGCAACATGTCATTGGTTACAAAGAAGTAAGTTTATCTAAATCTGTTTTTTTAGCATGAGATTCCTAAATTCTAGCCTCCACCTCTGACTCTCTCCTAAACTTTTGCAGTCACTCCTCCCACGTTCTCAACTTCCTACTTTTGAAACCCCAAACAAAATTAACCTCTATCTTTGGTTTTGCCCAACCTTCCATCCCTGCGATTTCCCCTTTCTGTTATTCCTTTTGTTTTCTCCCCACCCTTTTCTTTCTCCAACCTTCCTCTTTCTTAATCTACTTCACCTAACACTGTTAATCTTACATTTTTGGTTCCTTCTTCATGCTAACATTCTTAACCATCTATCAGGTGAAACACAAAAGGATTTTAGTGCCACTTCTCAAGCATGTGTCTCATTGAAGGTCAGCTTTCATGTTCATTAATCATTACACTTGTCCGTATTTTCATAGTTTAATGGCTGTTAAAAAAATTGGGTGAGATTCAAATCTTTGATTTGTGTTTGTGATTGAATGGAAATTCTATTGGTCCATCGCGTGCTACCGAATAGTTTGATTTTCATTTGACAGTTATATATTAGCTATTCAGTAATCCTTCAAAATGTTTTTTATTTCCGTCATTTTGAACACTCTTTAATTGAAAGGAGAAACTTCTTTTAGAATGTTTTCTATACAGATACCAAAGGATTGTAAAAGAAATAGTAGAGAGATGCAGTTGCAGGGCTCCATGGTAAACTCTTTTGTCTTAGGTATGATGCATTTCAAATTTCAGTTCTTGAACAAGGTGGGTTGTTTAATTTTCCGTTTTTTCTTTTTTGATCTTATCATTTGAAAGACCCTTTAATTGAAAGGAGAAACTTCTTTTAGAATGTTTGGTGATTTTGAATTTTTTTGTCTAGATACCAAAGGATTGTAAAAGAAATAGTAGAGAGATGGAGTTGCAGGGCTCCATGGTAAACTTTTTTGTCTAAGGTATGATGCATTTCAAATTGCAGTTCTTGAACATGTTGGGTTCTTTAATTTTCTGTTTTTCTTTTTTGATTTTATCATTTGAAAGACCCAAAAAAAATTCTAATGAATTTATTTATTTCCCTCTTTTTTCTTTTCGACACTTGATTGCAGGTTAAAGCAGTGGTGGGGGCTTTGGTTTTGAGTACGCCGGCAGTTCTTTTAGATGGTGCGCTATGTTATTTTCTGTTTTTTTTTTCCTCTTTTTATCATTTAAAAGACGAAAAAGAATATCTCAATTAGTTTAGTTATTTCCCTCTTTTTTTCTGTTGGAGAGTTGGCTACATGATATAGCAATGGTGAGACTTAGGTCTTGGGCCGGCCGGAGGCTCCCAGCAATTGTGGCAACAAAGGACAGGCGACTGACATAAATTGGGCACAGTTATATACAATCTTCCTTTTTGTTTTTAATTCACAGTCCTCTTTTCTACATAAATATTGGATGTTCTTATATTAACCGACTTAATGCTTCATGCGGGAAAGTTCATTTTGCTATCAATATGTATTAATTAATACTTTTCCAATTAAAAACAGTATTTGATATTGGTCTCCTCTCTCATTTGTAACATGTTTAACCCCTCAATGTTGATAATTTTAAACATCGCCTTTAAGGTATTTTTAAAAACTTTTATGTTCCTTCCTTCTTTGGCTTATTACACTTTGGTTGCATTCCTTTTTTTTCATGACACATGCGCATTTTAAGACGGACTTCCACTTAACGCACCATCAAAGTGTATGACACTATTTTATACATTTTCCATGCTAATATGTAGAGTTTATGATAATTTTGTGCCTATTTTGCTTTTATAGAGACTGCATTTTTCGTTGGTATGCATCTTAAATGTAAGTACTGTCAAAGTAATACCATAAGAAGTAGCTGAAAATATACCTTTGATAATTTTATATTTGGCTGATTATATTTGCTAGGATAAAAGATACATGAAAGAGACTCCAGGCATAATCTCTTTATGTTCATTACAAGATGTCTCAAAGTACCGGAGCTAAAAACAAAATCAAGTTTGCAATGCAGATCATCTTTTCCAACCAAACTCTACTCTCCCGGCTACCAGGGGTGTGAACAAAGAAAGAAGATTGAATGGTGGCAAAACTTCCACCAATAATCAAATCCTTCTACTAATTATTGAGAAAAAAACTGTTTAAAACTTTTTAGAACTCTTGCGAAGAGAGAAGAACTCTCCAAAAAACATAAGTAACACATCTATAATATAAATAATAGGATTCGATTGAGCACCTAGATGCACACAGCAAACTCTCAATCCTATTTTTTAAGAATTCTAAATATTAGTAAATAAAGAAACCAACGTGTCATATTTTAATTGGATTTCCGTGTCTACAAACTTTCATCACCCCCACTACTCCTAAAACTCCTCTTGCCTCATGCCAATTACAGTTTTTTTAAGTCTGCTTTTCCCTTTTCCTCTTTGACGGTTCTTCTAATTCACAATTTACAACCCGGCGAAACACCAAATATAGATGCACATTTATTCTGCTCTGCCTTCTTCAACACCATTCATGAATTTGGCTTGACGGCCAACTGTACTATCACTCGAGTCATTTGACTAATTTGCAGGGGTGTGTGTGTGTGTAATATTTCTTTCCAATTTGATATTCGTTCTCTTCATGTGTGAGAATTTAATCTGTCAAGCTTCAATTGGAACTTTGCCTGACTTCGTCTTGGCCGCACAGAGGGAGAGGAGGGCGGCCTTCAAGCTGACAAGGCAAGATCGGGCTACCAGAGGGGAAGGAGTAGGCTCCGAAGCCGAAAGAGAGGGCAGAGTAGGCGACGGGGTAGGAGAGGAGGGACTAGACAGACCAGTCGGAGTTGGCGAAGGAGAGAGCAAGACGGCGGTTGGGGAAGGAGGGAGGTCAATGCGGCAGTAGGCTTTGGAGATGGACTCCCACCAGAACTGCATTAGGTCCTCTATTCACGCATGCACTGCTTAATTTTAATCTCCAAAACAAAACCAAAAAGCTCTGCTACCCAACCCTAATAAGTCTGAAGCTTTGTTTTGCAGGCACACTAAGATAATCACATGGACCAAAACTCTTTTGAATGCCATGTAAGACCAATGGAGCTAACAGATCTCTCTTCTCTCTCTCTCTCTCTCTCTCTCTCTCATAAGTCTGAAGCTTTATTTTGCAGGCATTCTTATTTTTTGGCTGTCAGTCAAAGATGCACAAAACACAACATAGTGGTCTTCGTTCTTTCCTTCGCTTTAGTTTTTTACAGCAGTACAAGATGCACTCTTCCACAGTTGAGTTCTACGTCTATGACAGTGCCAATGAGAAGTAAAATTTTTGAACTTGAACCCGCTGTTTTTAGTTGTTTTCCCACTTTCTTTTATGGCCACAAACCAAAGAGTTTTAAACAATTTACTTGACTAACCAGTAAAAATTAGCTATTTTAATTTTTGCTGCAGGTTGGACAAATAAGAAAAAGGCAAAGCATTACCCTCTTTCACTACATTACGCACAAAAAAACTTCTTTGTGTTCTTTTTAATGAAATTTTTTGTAGCCACAGAATCAGAGCTATCAATGAATTAGGGAATTCTTTTCTCAAGCCAGTCAAGTGAAAGTTTCAATTTCTTCATTCTATCATAACTGTTGTGTGTGTGTATTGAGTTTTTTTTTGGTTCTCTGATAATACATTGCCAAATTGGGCAAACAAAGTCCACGGGTTCAATTTCAGGAGTATACCCGAAATGCACAAAGAAAAAGTGCACAATTTGAGGGTGTTTTCTTTCTCAGAGTTCCCACTAATAATTTCAACAGGGTGTCAAAAATTGGAAGTGGTGGTTTTTGGAGTGTGTATAAAGATATAATTAGGCCTTTGTATGTAATACGATTCGAGTGAACCTATTGTGGTTGCCATAAAAAAGCTGAACAAGTAGGGATCGCATGTAGCTTCTCAATTTTTAATCACAACCATTGTCATTTATTTATTATTGGCATCTTAATCTATGCTAGAGTTATTGTTTATCCTTTGGTGATGTTTCTTTATCTAGAATTTTTTTATGTCGATAGTTTTACTTGCTGATAGACTCCATGTTTCAAGGGCTTGAGGGGATATGAATTATAGTGTATACCTCGGATGAAAAAATTTTGCTCTTGCAACTTATGATGATCTCCGGCTAATGTTAAGTTTGTAACTTCCGATAAGGGGAAGCAAGTGTTACCGCATGGGGAGAAAGTGGTCAGTATAATGCTTGGGCAGAAAAGTTTAGGGAGACAAATGTAAGCATTCGATGCTACTTAATAAGGAAGACAAAAAGACTAGCATTGGGCGTCTTTTGAAATTACGAGGATAATCGAGATTTGCCTGGTAGATAACATTAAAAAATGATGAACAAAAACAGTTTTTCATACTGAAGATCAAAATGTTGTCATACATAATTTTTTTTTCTTTTTTGAAAAAGTTTAGATGTCTATTTCAATTTTAATTCAACCAGTTTAGATGTTAGCATAACAAAGTCGTGATGGCATACATTCTCAAACGCAATACAAAGACGATATACATAAACAAGGAGTTCTTAGATGCATGAATGTGCAAATGTACTTTTTAGTAATTGCAGAAAAGTTGCGACTGGATACTCTTTATCTTCCTTTGCTTTTGTAATTCCTTTTTTTTTTTTTTGAATTTTGGCAATTTTTCTACGATTCGTGTTTCCACTTTTTGTATAATAATGTAACTTATAATCCTTATTTCCTAAAGACTACAATAATTGGTTCGAACAGGATAAAGTTCATGCACAATCAAGCAGAGATCAGGGCTAAAGGAAAGGAAAGAGTACGCCTCGGAGTTGGAGGAGAGGACAGACTAGGCGTAAATCTATACTATCTACGTATTTGGACTCATTGGCAGCTTCTTTGCCCGCCAAATTTCATTTCTTTTTGATATATTTTTAAAATTTTTAAAGCATATCTTAAGTAGGTTTCACCGCTTATAATGGTTGACAATTAGCTTTATATTATTACACAAAAAGATCATTTCTTCAAGCCACTAATCGAGATGTTCTCTTGATCAATTATCAAGTGTACCCTTCTGAACAAGTTATAAGTAATAAATAACTGCATCAGTTCCTAAATTTTGGTTAATTGCCTTAGCCATCATCACACGTTCCTCATCTGTTTCCTTTCCAAATCTATTGCAGTGATTTCTGAATTTTCATATTCCGTGGTTAGCCAATCTGCTTCAACTCATGTCTTTTTTAGATACAACATTAACGAATGTGTCGCCGAGGCGATGAGATACAAACTTATTGAACTTTGATCAGATTGCTAAAAATTTGATGTAGCCTATCTTCTTCTTAATTTTTTATCTTTTTATCATCATTATCTAGAATTAAACACGTTGACACATCGTAAACAATAATAGGATGATGGCAGGAAAGTAGCTTCACTACAATATGGTGATGCTTGATTACTGCTGTATTTTTTTAATAGATATCTCATTTGAGAATTTGTGGCGAGTTGCTTTTCAAACAAATATCTTACAGGAAATAGTGACGGAGAAAATGTTGTTGAGATTTGTTTCCAGTGTATTAACTTTCGCCATATATTCTATTGCAACAGGATCAACTAATCACCATTTTTTTAAGTGACATTCTTTTCATATTTGTGGGATTAGACTTTTTTAGTAGATCCTAATGGAAATTTAGAGTGAACTTCTTCATTGGTCTTCTGGTGAAAAAATGATTAGTAATTTTCCAATACACGCGTTTCATGATTTCTAGCAAGTAAGAGATTCCTTAAGCGGTAAAATTTACCTCTAAAGTTTTTCAAACATAGCAATTATATCTCAAATCAAGTGGTAGTTTTAGTTATTTTGAGATTTTCACTAATACTTCTAGGTCATCGTCCAATATGATAGACGCTGTTATTGCTACCATTAACGTAGATCGAAGAAAGAAGCATTGACCAAAATCTAAAAATTCTATATTTTACCATGATCTTTTGAAAATTTTCTTCTGTTTTCGCTTTTGGCCACTTTCATTTCTTTAGACTGGCATTTTCCAAATTGAAGCTAAGATGAATTTTCTTTACTTTATGACCTCTTCAAAAAACCATCTTATTCATTTATTTATGGAGTAAGTAGCATGAGGTCTTTGCCCTTCAATGATTATCAAAAATATTTTGTAACATTTCTTGAATGGAATTTGGAAACTAATGTAGTCTCGATTACGTGCATAATTATTTTTTGCTTTCTAGGGAAATCTTCAAAAATTTATGGCTACTAGCCCACAAGTTTTGTGTAACTTTGTTAGGAAATGTTTTCTTTATGCAACGTGGGCTTGGAAAAAGAATCTTTACATTGTGAAAGTCCTGTTACAGAAAAACTTATTTTGAAAGCTTAGAAACTTGATGACAAAGTTGTGAAGAACTTTTAAAATGAAATTTGACAATCAATGTGTCTTTTTAGTGACCTAGGACATACTAAATTCTTTATTTTATAGTCCACCCTAACTTTTCATCTCTGAATTCGTCCGTGCATAGCACGGGGTTTTAGCTAGTTTTCTTAAATTAGCATTTACCAAGGGGTTGGCCAACGAGATGACATACTTACTGAATATTGAAGTTTAATCAGATTGTTGAAAGTCTCCGTAACCTATCTTCTTCTAATTTTTTTTATCACTTTAACATCATTATTTATAATTAACATGTTATACATTACGAATGAATCGAATGATGGCATGCAATAAACTTTAGTGTAATGTGGTGATGAGTGGTTATTGCTGCTTTTTTTTTTTATTTTATGGATGAGTCACTACGATATTTGGAAATTTCGCTTCAATTTTAACTTTTAGCCACTTTCACCTCTTTAGAGTGTCATTATCCTTTTTTAGGTTTTTCATTGCAATTGAAGTTAAGATGAATTTTCTTTACCTTATGTCCTTTTCAACGATCAATCATAATCGTCTAATTCGAGAGGAAGTAACAGGAGGTCTTTGCCCCTCAAAGATTATCAAAAATATTTTGTGACATTTATTGAATGGAATTTGAAAACGTAATCCAATTTTAATCATGTGCGAAACTATGTTGTGTTTTCTAAGAAGATCTTCAAGAAATTTATGGCTTCTAGCTCACAAAATTTTGGTAATTTCTTTGACTACTGAATGCATAGTTAGAGGTTTTAGACAGATACATTTTTGAGATTTTTATGCTTCCAACTTAAAATTTTAAGTGTTGCGAAATTGGCACCTTAGAAATAGAGGACCGTAATGAGTTTTGAATTTACCCGTGCATAGCACGGGGTTTTGGCTAGTACCAATATATCCATATTCAACAGCTAAACTAAACTTTAGTTTTATAATAGTTTAATTATACTAATATGCTTGTATTGAAATTTATATACATAAATAATAATTCAAATCTGTAGAATACGCATCAATATACAATTGAAATGTAAAATTTGAAGAAGGTCAAATTTCTAACAAAAAGTTCAATTTAGTATAGATATATTAGATTTCTCCCCAAAGATTATAGAAAACTCAATTCTCTGCAAGCTGTTTTTTTTTTTCCTAATTTGATGGAAAGATGTAGTAGCTTTAAGGTAGTTTAATTTTGATGTGGATGGAGGTGGTAGGTTTTGATAAGAATATTTTAGTAATCAGGGAGCATACAGCAGTGTAAGGGTAATTTTATAGGGTTTCCATAGAAGTTTTTTCTTTTTTTTCCCTATAAAATTAAAAATGACCCTTATCTCTAACAAAAACATATATTCTAATAAGGGTATTTTAAGAAAAGCGGTTTGATTCAGTAGAGAAGTTAAAAATACCCTTTTTTTTAGTAGCACACTTTTTCAAAAAGGGTATTTAATGAAAAAAAAGTTTTAAGTCAAAAGTGGAAAAAAAACCCATAACTCTAACAAAAGCATAAAATATAATAATGATATTTTAAGCAAAGAGACTTGATATCCTATGAGAAATAAAAAAAAACACCTCATTTTTTAGTAACTCTGTAATACAAAAAAATTAATGGGAAAAAAGTTTTAAGGAAGTTTGATTTTTCCATAATGTATCTTAATTTTTAGCCTAATTCTTCTTCTGATGATCGATTCAACCTCTGATCAAAAAGATATACGTTGGTTAGTTTTCATCTCTACAACAAGTTTAGTAATGAGCATAACGGCCCTAATCTTATAGAAATACTTTAACTTGAAAATGATATCTTAAGGAAAGAAAAAATTAACTATTTAAGTTCATACGTGCTTTTATGTACGCGCGTGTGTATCTATACTATATATAATAATATTCGATTTATAGTGTCTATGCCTTCCAAAGTACCAATCCATTTTTCTAGAATTCTTGAATTTTTGTTATAAATATAATTAGATGAAAAAAATCTATTGGCTAAAGAAATAAGCATAACTGTTGTAGCCTCCTACATTTTAGCCCCATGACCTCCTTTCTTTTGGGCGAAACGGAATCTGACCGTTTCATTTCTTTTCACCGGCTCCTTTCTATTAGCCACAGCCTGCTTTGAACTTCTACTCCTTGTCAACAAATGTTCTCGGTTCAACTATTTCCTAAAATTCTGATTATCTAACAAAAATACGAAGGAGTGCATGCGAACAATAATCAAACATGATCACGTACAATATGAATTATTAATTTCATTTCTATTTGATCCTGCCAATCATTTCTGGTCAAAATCAAGCAGTTAGATGTTCTCTCTATTCTTAGTAGTTTGCGCAGTGATTGGTTGCCGTCAGACTGGAGGTTGTCGTATGCTGATGGCAATATAGTTCTTGGAGAGGTGGTGGAAGCTTTTGAAGATGTTGGATGGTGACTTTAGGGAATCTGGGGGGTGGTAGTGGGTCGGGCTGTGTGGAGGGGTGTCAACACGTTGTTGCTGCTCGCCGATATCAATGAACCAGTCGCCGTCAGATTGAAGGCACCAGATTTGTGGGGGGTGTTAAAAGGTGGGGTATCGTGGTGTCTATGTGGGTTGGTGGTTTGGGGGTGGGGAGTGGCCTAATGGGTGTGTGTGGATCAGGGTGTCACTGTGTGTTTCGTATTTCTGTGTGTGTCTAAAGGTGTCGGGTGGGGATTATGAAGAATCTGGGGAGTGGTAGATTTTTTGGAGGGATATGAGCACCTGTAACAAACCTTTTTTTGCCTTTCATCTTGCTTTTTCCAATGAATGCATGGGGCTCCTCATCTGTTGCAGAAAACCAACGCGGGCGGAATAATCAATATGGTCAACTACAGAAGAACAAGAATGAAGGAGAGAGATTGACTTAGCCTTTGCATTTAAATATCTTCAATCTTTTTTTTTTTGAGGTTAACTTAAAAGAACAAATTAGCTTTCAAATGGTGCAGAACAGAGAATCCGAGGAAGATAAGTTGTGGATCATGAAGGAGTACGATGGGTGAAGTCTTTGCAAGATTGTGTACTTGCTGCATCAAGAAACTGAGGAGACGACGACGATGATGATGATGATGATAAGGTTAATTTTCATATGGTGTGGACTTGGAAATTTCCACCTCTTTGATCTTCCTGTTGGTTTGCTCGCATTGTTGCGTTGGTTCTTTAGTTGCTTCCACAGATCGATAATAGGTCGTACAGCAAGAGGAACTAGGAAATTCTTGATCTAATTCACCCAAATTTCAATTACAGCATTTGGTTGATCTAACAACAAATGTACAAGTCTAACGAGAAACCAATCAACTGACAAAGAATGATCTACTAGACCAGGGGGAGTTAGTATTCACAGGGTTGATGCTACAGCCCGGATATTATAACTTAAAAAAGAGTATTGTCGAAATCAGCATCCCAAAACATTTTGGGACTTCTGCTCCCATTCCCGTCCAGCAGAAAATTTAGGTCTATGTCCCCTCCGAAGCTGCTAAACTCATGCAGTTCTGGCGGCGGTGGTGGTAGAGAAGCTTCTTCCTGGGGAATGGTGGCTGAAATCTCATTTCCGGTTGTGCCTAATGGTGGCAAGTGGTTTCGCTGGTCATTGACTTTTAGCTATAAACAAGATTGTTCAAATAAAATTTCTCTGCCTTTCAAGCTTGATGTTAACTTTTTTGTATTATATTCTAGGCCGCAATTTTTTCTCCTTTCATAATCTTTTTCTAATGCATCACAAGGCATCGTATAATATTCCTTTTTTCAATCCCAACCATAGAAGATTTTGCTAGCTTTGATAAGAAATGCAATTCACAAATTTGTGATATGCAGGACCTTTTTTTTCCTTTTCTTTATCACATCAATAGTAAATGAAGGAATCTAACTCAACATAACCCTCGAGTTAAATTATGCTAATTTCAAAACATTTTATGTTGAATCTTCGAATTTTTTTTTTGTAAGTGGCTTGAACAACGAAAGGATTATCCGCACTCAGATGAACCCTAGAGTTCGATTATGTTAATACCGAACATTTTTAAGTTGAGCCTTTGAAAGAAAATAATGTAAGTGGCTAGAACGAAGTCACTCTTGAAGACAGAGTGAGGTTATTTACACACTTCTCCTAAATTTTGCCAATATGATGGCTAAAATATGGTAATGCAAAAAAGCTTATATCATTAGCTTCAGCGACCAGTAAATTATTATCAAAGCTGAGTAAATGGACCTACAAAAAAATCATTTTCTTTCGATTTGGAATTTTAAGGTTACAAATCGCACATTTAATCACCATATTAAACAGTTTATTTGAAATTCTTACTACTTTATACAAAAGTCCATGTTCTCAACCAATAGAAAATTTTGTACATTAACGTTATTTGCCAATATAATGTTGATGGATCACTTTCGTATGCGTCCTAGATAGTAAAGTGTCATTATTCCTTAATCAAATCGAAGCTATTTATAGAAGTAAATGTTCTATATCCCTATAGAACCATCAATAATAGATAAATCATAGAAGTCGTACGATACTAACCTCATAATACGTTACGATACTAACCTCATAATACGTTTTCGCATGTGCATGTGTTTACACCAAGTACTTTCTACATGCCTAATCATGTAAGATTGGGTTTAGAAAATCAATTGTACGGTGTAGAGAGGATGAAAGCGATAAAGCTATGGAATAACAGGGGCTCTGAGGTTAAGGCAACCGATTCATGTTGTTTGGATGTAGAAGGAGATTCTAAGATGACCATTTAAAGACTTTATTTGAGCCATGCACAAGTGTACTTGCAAACAAGTCTCCCTGTGAAAAGAGATGGTCAGCAGGCTAGGCTGTTGTGTGACCATGTTTACCCTTGTGGAAAATGATGTTTGGCGGACCGAGTCTTCTCTAAGGCCTAGCCCAGTATCTTTGAGACAACTAGAATATGAGTTAAAGAACAAAATTAATCTCTTACCATATTTTCCATTTATAATGACAACAACTTAGACCTCCTATTGTAGCTAAAAGTAAAATCGGAATGTTATTGTTCCTTAGTTGCATTTCTTTGTCGGAACGATTTCTATATTTTGGTGATAACATATAACAATTTTGTCGCATGTTTTCTTCCCCAGCACCCATGTTTTACTATAAGACTTCAATTTATACTATTTTCTTTTCAAAATACTGAAATCGAGAAATATATGTGACTAAAGGGGCTTTTTAGTCATTTGCCACTAGAAATATGACAAAAATTTACCTTTTTAGGATAGTTCGAAGCTTTTGCGACAAACCTAGAGACTAATTGGATAGTCAAACTTGGATTGATCTTGACTCAATTAGATACTTAAATGCGGTAAAAACTTAAATATATAAAATTAGGTTCTTAGGTATGGCAAAGACACAAACATATTATATCAGCTTCCGCAAACTAAAACTGGTTATAAGAATTAATTTCAAACGGGCTCTTTGCTCCTTTGCAATTAATGCGAAGTATTCAAATTCAATTTCTCTTGAAAAATGAGCATTTCATTCTTATGTATAATGTATTACGTGTCATTCCACACGCGATGTTTGCACCCAAAAAAAAAAGGTGTAAAAAATGGAAGTTTGCATAAAGACCAATAAGAAAACATGGCTTATAAGGTAGTTATCAAAGATTTATTTTATTTCTTTTGCTTTTTCAATTTGACAGTTTTTTTTTTCAATATTAGTTACTTATTAACTTCAGTGACACAAGTCAAACAGTTAATGCATTATACGGCAAAATTATTTGTATAGTTAACATGTTATATCAAAATTACTTCTATACTAAACTTTTACGTGGAATTGACATTGCAAAATGAGTAGAAAGATTTACGATGAATGGCTCGTGTATAGCACGGGATTCTAGCTAGTACATGTATATAGAAATTGATAGAGATATAAATATAGATATAAATTAAGAAAAAGTAACTATCAAGGGATCATATCCTCTGTTGTGCAACACTACCAGAGAAGATTTTGATCTGTGTCAAAGGTACCGCTGTCATAACCCCATCAAAGGCCGGTCAATAGTCTTGTGAATCTTCAAGTGAATTTGAGTCTTACAGCCTCGTTTTAGCGACGAAATTGTATCCGGCTTCCCGCCTTCCCCGGTGAAGACGCACGAATATGGTCTTGCTTGGTGCTTGGCACCACCCCCGGTTCTCCCGTTCTGTCTTAACGACCGAAATCACAGCCCTATTCTAAGCTCTCTCCTTTGCCCCTCCTTTCTCTTTCTTTTCTGTTATATTTCCTGCATTATTTTTCATGTTTTCCCTCTTATTACAGCTTTTCCTCATTTGGGTGATTCCTCTTGTAAGAAAATTTTCTGTTTTTGGTTCTGTAATTTTCCAGTTCATGTGTACAAACCAGGGGCTCCATTACCTAAAAAGGACAGGGAGTTCTATATCTTCTAGCGGGTGTTCTCCATTTTCTTGCTCTTTTTTGAAACCCCTGGGTGAATTTTCCATCTGGGTTTCATAAATTCAATCCACCTTGTTCCGTATTTATTCCGAGAAATAAGAATTCCGTCATATGTTTAGTTTCCTTGCAAGGACACAAAATTTAATGCCTTGAGGTATTTCACTTTATAACACCTGAGATACCCTTTTCAATTCTTGGGAAGTGAGGGGAGTTTGGAGGTCAATGCTATAAATGCCATCTCCAATGACATTTTGGTAAGTGAATCTGCACTTTTAAGAAGAAAAGTCCTAGGATCTTTAATCTTTTTGGGATATCAAATTTTCAACAAGTGATAAATGGCTAAAGTCTCTTTTCCTCGTTGTAGTAAATAATCTATAGGATGGGGAGGGTCAAGCTAAAGATGCAGACATTGGAGAGCACAGGAAACCGGCAGGTGACCTATTCGAAACGACGAAGTGGAATTATAAAGAAAGCTAGGGAATTGTCCATACTATGCGGCATCGACATCATCCTTCTAATGTTTGCTCCAAATGGACGGCCTACGATGTTCTCTGGTGTGCACAGGTATCTTCAAGTGTCAGAATCGTGTCATGAAGGTTTATGATTGGAATCACGGCACACTATAAAATAGTGTTTGTGGACATGAGCATCAAATCGAAATTTTCAATTGACATTCTCTTTAGGAATATTTGGTGTGAATGTCTACAATGATCCTAACACTGATTAGAAAGCTATTATATACATACTGCCTTTAGTATTTTCTATGATTCTTGAAGGTGACGTACTATGACCACAAAAATAAATGTATACATTAATATGTCCAGATGTTGCCAGAGACGTGCTTAGGTGGCAATTTTTGTGTCCAATATCTTGTGCTTCTTAAAATGCATGAAGTTAGACATATTGAGGGGTGCTATGATTTACTTTAGTGATACACTAGTTATCAATGCTGTATTTTCTTCTTCATCAGACGTATACTTTATAATTCTTGACTGGATGAAAATACTGCCACACAGTAATTGTATAATCTATTGAGGGGCCCCCGTTTTTGAGTTTGAGTGATTGAGCCATGCAGTAGTTATAAAATTCTACGTTGAGTGTTCTTTGGACTTGCAGCTATAAATTGAAGGAACTCATATGCTGGTGTACATAATATCTTGTGTGCATGGGAAGAGTGTACCCAGCTCTATGAGCTTTACTGTGCTTAAATTTTTATGCCAAAAACTGGAGTCATGTCTATGGCTGTGGTTCCAAGAAACATTCTGCTCCTTTTCTTCAGTTGGAAAGTATGTAGCTTTCTGACAGCGTAATTATTTCCTCTTATCATATTTTTTTGACTATACAAATAATAGATGCTCTTGGAACTTGATATGCCTGTCAACATTTGTAAGAAGTTGCATGCAACTTTTCTCCTTGTTAGAAATGAAGCTGAAAAGTTTCTTCTATTTTGATGAAGGAGACATATTTTGACCTGCTAGCCAAGTAGGAGATACTAGCTTAGATTTCACAGGAAAAACAAGGGAGGTGATGAAAGTTTGGTCACTGTGAGTGGAAAGATTTTGTATTGCATACAAGCACACTGCCCTCATTAAACGATGGCTTAGAGTGAAAACTTAGATTCACATTTCAGGCACAATCTCTCTCTCCCCCCACCGGGCCTCCCCCCACCCCGGCCCAAATAGCGGAAAGCAGTAAAATTATAAGCCTTTCCTACATGCTAGGTCTTGAAAACTTGCTTCATGTCTAAGTCTAAGGGCCCTCGTGTGGAAATGGTAGGGAGCTCCTTGACTGGCCTGACCACTGTCTTGTATGTAGCCCATTCTCTTCTGGCATCCTCCCCTTTCCCCGTTAATGCATTATCTCCACCTTTCAAAGAGGCCAACTTTTGGTGCCTGAAAAATCAGAAAAGAGATTCAGAGACAAACCCCGTTCTTAAGCACAGAAGTCTATAGACTATCTTCAAGCATCCATGTCGTATTGGAGCATTATAAGCTACAGTGGTTGCTGCAGCATATTGCCATCCATGAGACTCTGCTAAAAAATATTAACATGCACCCTATGCAGTAATACTGAAAGAAGCAACACAGTACTAGAACCTTGTCTGAAGTTAGATATGAGCAATATGTCAAAGTCATCGTATTATGGCGGTCAATAATGTAGGCAGGGCAGTAAGGGAAGAGGAGGCATCATGAGCTTGATCCTCGTCGGTAGCATTTGGTGGGGGAAACTCTAGATACATTTACTGCCTCTGAAAAGGAGAACTATAATCATGCACATAAAAGTAATTTATTCCTATGCCAATTTCAATTGAAAATATTCTCACCAAGAAGACAAAAAGCACCAAATTTGCATCCCTCATTAGTGGCCACTGAGTAATCATAAAGAAGGCATACTTGGAAAGTATAAATTATTGGCAGAAAAAGTTAAGACATCAAGATTCAGAACTGTACCCCTAATATGGGCTTATTGATGGCATGGCGTGTCATATATGGCAACTGAAAGCTTGGATCGCATTAGTTTGAGCTTGCAGAACATCCCCCCATCCTGATTCGTTCAAGCTATGTTGATCACCTTACTGGGTATGTACATATCTACATGTGCGTGTGTACATATTTGAAAATTTTATGTGGTACCACTATCTCTCCAGCTTTGGCACATGCTATTCTACTGGACAAACCACTTTGTTCTTTAGTGCAGACTATTACATGTATAACTATGGCATATTGATTGCTTTGGGAGGGGGTGGAGGGGTGGTCGCAGAATTTTATATTACTTAGAGGGCCCTTCATACTTGCATTCATCACCCTTACATATAACCAAATATGCATCCGACTTCCATGTCTCTCATGTCATGAGCTAACAAAAACATGGTCTTTCCTTTCCCATACAGTTGAATGTAGAACATGTCATTCTAATGAGTGCTTTACTGATTGTTCCTTGGTACACATTGACTAACACGGGTTAATTTACTTTGGCATTATATCCTACTATGATCTTTTTTTCCAGCAAAGTTGATGAGGTCATCACCAAATTTGCTCAATTAAGTCCATATGAAAGGTTAAAAAGGTACAATCTGTCATGCCAGAACTGTAACTCTCCCATTTATGTAGTTTTGATCCAATTCAAACAACTCTATGGCTAAAGGTTCCTTGTTTGTTGAAACAGGAAGATGGAGAGCCTTGAAGTAAGATTGATGTTTATGACCAACTCTTATCCTTTCTCTGTTCTGCTGCCTTGTTTTGGTGTTTAAATAGATAACAATAACTTTGATTTCTTCAGCATGATTTTGCATTCTTTCTACACGTACAGGGTTTGAAGAAAACCTTTCAGAAGCTTGACCATGATGTAGAGTTACAAGATTTTATGGGTGCAAGGTATATCTAGTCAATTCTATGATCTTCTGCTATGACAACCTACTGGAATATCTAAACTTTTTCTCTGCCCGCACCCCCCCCCCCCCCACCCCCTCTCCCCCCGTGTGCAGTGATACAGTTGAGGTGCGCACCATTTCCAGCATCAATTTTTTTTCATCTAATTCGGATTTTCGCAAATTTGATTATTCTTCCTCTCAAGGACATACTTTTGGGTTGAATTCGTAGGATGTCAAGGAGAGAATAAGGATGTTGAGATCTCAACTTGCTGATGTACATAAGCGCTCGAGGTGCAATTCTTGAGACCTTTTTTTTTTCTTTTTTTTTTTTGGTGGTGGTCCAATTCATTTTAGCTCAACAAAGAATATAGCCTTCAAGGGGCATATTCCAGGAATATAAGTGCTTAACACCTTTAGTTTAGAATATATTCTAAAAGTTCCAATTTCAAGCAATGTTCCCAGCGATGGGATTTTATCTGATATTTCTTCCAGCTCAATGCCCTTAACTTCACCAACGTGGTGTTCCCTTCAAAACCACTTGAAGAGGTTTCAGTTTTTGTTGAAAAGTTCTAGTGTTTCTCTCTTGCCAAAGAGAGTAGACAGTGACTAATGCCAACTTGGCAAAATTAGTAGCAAAAGTATCATCCCTGAAGTAAGAGCAAGCAAACTGTAGCAGATCAATCCAGCACTAGGAGTAAAGGCCACCTTTAGCCTAGCCAAAACAGATTGCATAGATCCTTGTTGAAAGGGAAAGCGTAGAATACATGCTCAAGAGTTTGTACTTGTGAATGACAAAAAATGCATGTATCATCGGTAATTATGTTCCAGGTCTTGAGTTTGTCCTTAATTCTCAAACATCCCAGAGCATCCAGAAAAAAAAGGAGCATTTGGGGATTCTTCCATAGAAAAAAGATAAGTATCCACCAAGGGACTACAGCAGTATTATGTCTAAGTGCATTTTTAGGCCAAGGAATTTGTAAAATCTCCATTAGCGTCTAGGCCAATGAATTACAGCTTTGGGATCTAACTGTGGATACCTTGGCATCATTTGTACTGGCAGAGTCATAGATGATCTATGGGCCATATATCTTCATAAGAGGCCCACAAGGAAGCCAATTATCCATCCATAACAATGTAGAGTTACCATCTCCAATCATGTGAGTGATAAAATTTGGAATCTCAGATCTTAGCTATATGAGTTTGCACCAGGTCGAAGAGAGAGTATTAGGGGGTTTAAAATGCCAGAGGTCTTTGTCTCCAATAATGTTTGTGTCCCTCCAATTCAACCATAATGAATCCTTCTGTGCTAGGTCCCAAAAGTGTTTACGTATAGCAGCCTTGTTATTTTGGCATGCTCTTTTTAGCCCAAAGCCACCCTCTTCCCTCAAAACTTTGGCCCCAGTAATCTTTGTGTCTTTGCCAGTCATAAGATCTCAGCTTCTTTTGTGTTTCAGAAGCATGTGCTTGGGAAGAGTGATTAAGGAGCACCAATAGACATAGAGACTGTTCAGAACGAGGATAACCAATTGTACTCTCCCTGCATATGATAAATACTTGGCGGTCCAGCTGGTAATTTTAGCAAGGATTCTATCATTCGAAGCCTCACAATTAGCTTCCTTCAACTTGGAGAAATGAGGAGAAGAACCAAATAGGTAACCGGGGTGTCCAACAGCCATACCAAGTACCACCTGTGGTACTTCATTCATTCCATAGCTTTGTTTTCAGAAACTCCAGCTAAGAAGATAGATATTTTGTTGACTTGAGGCTTGAGTCCAGATAGAGCACCAAATTAGGCTGAGAGAAATTATCTGCATTAAAGAGGATGAATATATCATCTGCCAAAAAGACATGGTTAATATATGATCTTTGCACTTAGGCTGGAATGTAAGCCTTCTCTACTAGTATTATCATCAAGAAGGCAAGCTAGAGTCTCCATAACTAGTAGGAAAAGGTAGGGTGATATAGGATCACGCTAACTAAGACCCTTAGCATTAGGAAGTAATCCCTGCAAACTATTTCAATTAATAGAGTATTTTGTGACAGTGAATGAAGGTATAAGGGAATTGGTATGTCTGTAGTACCATTTTAAAAACTCGCAACCCACAGAATTATAACCTTTCTGGATATTTACTTTAATTACACACCATTGCCTTTCTTGACCGGTTCTTGCGTAAGTGAGATATTGTCTGCAATGGACCTCCTAGATATGAAACCAGACTGCCTATGACTGATTAACTGAAGCAGCATTTCTTGGAGCTTGCAGCAAATGATCTTAGCCCCACATTTGTATGGGATATTGCAGCAGGCAATGAATCTAAAGTCCTTCATACTACTAGGAAAAGGGACCTTACGCGTGAGAGGTAGGGAGGGAGGGACCGCTGGGGGGACGGGACGGAGGCCCTTTGTTCATTTACTCAAAAGTAAAAACCTGTTGCTCGTTGTTTTGGTGTTGTGACTCGTATCATTAGCACCAAAACTGAGGGTGAAAAGGTTCCCGTGTTCTTTCTCTCCTTCAACTCACATTGAGCGGCAACCTTCATTGATTACCGGTGATGTCCGGTTAAGCCGTTTCTGTCAAGAAAGATTAGGATTTCAAGGAAAGGAAGTATTGCTAATTCTCTTTCTCTCTCTCCTTTCAACCATCAATGAGTGGCGGCCTTCATCGTCAACCGGCGACATCCGGATTCAACCGCCTTGTCCCTGACAGCCGCCAACGTCCGACGATCCCCGGAGGCAGACTCTATAGGGGGACCGGGATAAAGAAGGATATCTTCCAAATTGCTTGGAAGACTTTTGACCTCTCCTTGGGCTCTTTTCAGAGCAGATCGGCTGTTAAGGTTGTAGAAGAGGCAGGGGTCGGGTCTTTGAGATTCTGTTTTTCAGTTATGAACTTCTCTGGGTTTGCAGGTGTTTGATGGAAGCATCTAGTGGCTCGAGGAGCTATTTCTAGGTGCTCCAGGGCAGAACCTGACGGGTTGAAGTGGAGAGGCTGGCTAACAGTGATGGTCCATTTGTATGTCTGAGGTAGGGCATGAAGCGGGGTGGAAGGTGGTGGTCGATAAGATGGGTAGATTCTTGTATGGTGTTGTTCTGACGAAGGTTGCTCGTGTACCATTCTTCTTGGAGGTAGCCCAGATCCATTCTTGGCCTGATCTACAGGTTAACCTTTCGGAGGGGCAGAAAGTTAGAGATGTTGACAATGTGGTAGCTTATTTGGGATGTTGTTTGGTAGGTCGCCCTCAGGTGATTCAGCCGGAGATACCTGCCGCATTGGTGATTCAGAAATGGTTCGATGGGAGTTGGAAGGTGGCAGGTGGTGTTCGTGTGGTTGATGTCATTGGCCCTTACTATTTGTTTGGATTTATGTCCAAGGATGAGGCAAATTGTATTTTGAATTCTAAAAAGTGCGTCTGTAATGGGGTTCTGTTGTTACTGGGGAGGTAGTATCCTCATTTTGCGTGCCATAAGAACGATGTTTTTCCCAATGATGTGTGGATTTGAGCTTTAGGGCTTCCTCTTCATTTGTGTGTGAGGAGGTGGTCAGGGTTATTAATAATAGAGAGGATGGTTTTGTTTCAGTCGATGAGAAGATTTTGGGGAGGGAGGATTTGCAATGGGCTATTTAGTGCGCTATTGGGGTGTTATTCCAGATAGGGTGATTATTAGTGTGGGAAGGAGGATTTTCCATGTGCCCATATGGGTGGAATCTGCTCCTTTTTGTGAGTTTGTCTCCGGAGAGAATAATATTCAGGAAGGGATCGATTTCCATTCATTGACAGAAACATCTGGTGGCATTCAGGCGTCTCCTTGGCGTCAGGGCCCGAAGATGATTGAGAGGATAATATTTATAGGGGGACACCCAACAGGGACGTCCAGTTCAGGTAAGTGAATGGTTGGGGTTCCTTCTTCTTCTCCCTCTATATATTTGGTGGTTTGTAGAGGTGGGAGGGACTTTTAGGTGGATCAGTAGTTTTTGCAGAAATTTGATAATTGTGCAGGGAGGAAGGGTGTTTTACCTAAGGGTCTCAGAAGGTGTACGGCTAAAAAGCAGCTTTGGAGGTTTGTTCTGGTTCGGTGGTGGAGCAGGAAGGTGAGATTGGTTCTAGTTCTTTGGGAGGTCAAACTTTATGGGATTCATCTGTTGGGCCAGGTGAAGTAGGGTCTGCCTTGGGAGGTGAAGAGAGGGTGGGGTCTATTAATAGTAATTTGCAGCTAGTTGTGTCAGAGGCAGTAACACCTTTGGATTTGGTTCCATCGAGTGGAAGGGAGACGGTAGTAGCTAGAGAAGAGACCGTAGTAGGCCAGTGCAGTGGTGAAGCAGCTAGAGAAGAGGTGGGCTTTCAGCTTGGGTGAAAAGAAGAGCTATGGGCTTGGGCAAAGTTTTGGGGGTGTCAATGGCAGGGTTGAGAACATAATTGCAGATCTCCTCTTGGATATTGAGAGATCTTATATCCATAGTAGTTTTACTAGAGAGGCTGGTTATAAGAAGATGAGTGCACACATTTTGTAGGGAGAGGGAGTTGAAGAAGCATGAATGCTGAATTAATTAAACAGTAGTGTTGGGGGAGGGGTGTTAGCTTTGAATGATGGTGCTTGCTATCAATTTCAATGAATCATCGTCAGATTTCTTGGAAAGTTTGGGGCCTTAACGACCTTCGTTAGCAAAAATTGCCAAAGTAGCGTTGAAACGGTTGGAAAGCTGATCTCCTTTGCTTACAGGAGACTAAAGTGCAGACCGTTTCTAGTCTTTCTATCAGGAAAGTAGGAGGTGGCAGGTGGGTGAGTTGGGTTTCTCTGGATGCGGTGAATGCCTTGGGGGGGGGGGGGGGGTATTTTAGTGATGTCGGATAAAAGTGTATTTGGCATGGTAGACGTCATCAAATGTTCGCACTCCATTCTTGATTGTTGTGGATGATGACTTTCCTTGGGTTTTTTCTGGGGTTTATAGTCCTGGTGATGTTGAGGGGTGAAGAGTGCAGTGGAATGAGCTTTCGGTGGTTCAGAATGTGTGGAATAGACCGTGGTGCATTGACGGTGACTCTAATGTTAATTGGTATCCCCGTGAGAGGGTGGGATGCTCATCATTCTCCCGTACTATACTAGAATTCAATGATTTCATTGGTTATGAGCAACTGATAGACCTGCCACTAGAAGGGGGTTATCATTACTTGGTCCGATTTAGAACGTGTCTCTTGCTCTAGGTTGGATATATTTCTCATATCTCCAGATTGGGAAGAGAAATTCGAAAGGTCTTTGTAATCTTGCCTTCCTCATGTTACTTCTGATCAGGTGCCTATTCTAGTGGATAGCGGGGGTCTAAGGAAGGGTAAGTCTCCTTTCCGTTTTGAAAATATGTGGTTGAAGGAGCTGGGGATTTTAGAGTTGGTCAAACTTGAATGGAAGAGCTTCGTGGTGGCTGGTAGACCAAGTTATCGTCTTGCACAAAACTGAAACTTCTTAGGAAGAATTACAGAAATGGAATAGAGAGGTTTTCAGGAAGGTGGAATTTCAAATAGCTTGTGCTCTTGAGGAGATACATATCCTAGATGTTCAGGAAGGGAGTTTGGTGTAAAATGAATTGCCTAAAAGGACAGTACTAAAGAATAAGCTAGGCAGGTTATTTGTGGCTGAAGAGGTTTGCTGGAGGCAAAAATCTGGAGTTCTGGTTGTCAAAAGCTTAGTTGCAGGAAACTCCAAATATGGTGACGTTTTTCTCTCGGAAACTCGCTTTTGCGATCCCAAGTTAGGAGCTCCATGGGATCTCGTCCCAAGCTAAGATGGGAACTCGATCTTGCTAGCTGGATAGAGATGCATGGAACAAGTGAGAGAATACATGAAAATCAAACACTTTTCAACTCAATTCCTTGTTTCTCTCTTCCTTCAAGTCCTTAAAGCCTCCTTGTTTGTTGTTACTGTCTATGTAAACTATACTAAACAAATGATAATACTCTTTACCCATTTATTTATTCAAGCCGCTCCCAACCTCAGATTCTTCTTGGTGCTTACGCTTCCCCGCTCCCGCCCCCGCCCCCGCTTTGTGCAACTAAGGTCAAAAGAGTGCGACAAGAACACTCATTTTCTCCACAAAATGGACAATGCTCATAAGAGGAGGAATTAGATTGGGAAGATAAAAATTAGTGGCATGCTTTTATTAGATGAGGCCGATATTAAGAGGGCAATTGTTGATGTTTGTGAACAACTCCTTAATGGTGATTACCTTTCGAGACCTTTTTAGATGATTTAGACTTTTCTACGGTCATTCAAGAAGCCAAGGGTAATCTTGAAATGTCCTTTACGCCGGAAGAAGTAGTGGGTGCTTTGAAAGGCATGAATGGGGATAAAGCCCCAGATCCGGATGGGTTTACTTCAGCATTTTTTCAGAAATGTTGGCCATTAGTTTAGAGGGATTTGCTGGAATATTTTTCTAGCTTTTTTCAGTCAATTCAAAAAATGCATTTACAAGACAAGCATTAAAAGACGCTAACCTCACAGCTTTCCCTCTTCCCGCCCCTCACTGGAAATTCCTCTTTCAAAATTCTTCCGGGCTTTAGCCCCAAGGATCCAATATGACCACTTAGGTCTACGATCAGGAGTGAAAGGCATGTTCATTCCAGAACTCTTTGGTAACGGCGGATTCGGCCTACTCGTCGCTTGTCGCTTGTTCAAAGTTTTCCGGCGATGAAACAATCTGGCAAACAGGGTTTTTCCAATTTCGGTCTCGATTAGTTTACAAGATTGAATGGGAGAACTGAACCAAGAATTCTCTTTCTTCATCGGACCGGGTTGCGGCTACGGCTGGAAGGGTAGATTATCCCCGTTTTTCTTGTTCTCGCTTCCGTTTTCTTTATTATTTATGAAAACTATCTATAAAAATTAGATAGAATAACTTTACTTTAGCTATAGGGAAAGTTTCAGTGACCTAATAACAGCGCTTCGTAGCGTTGTCTCAATGCTACTTTTGTGGCATTGGTTCCAAAGCAGGGGGTCCGGGGGTGTGGGGGGGGGGGGGGGTGTAAAGATATGAAAGATATTCGGCCGATCAGTTTGTTGAGCAGTGTCTACAAGATTTTGTCTAAGGTTTTATAGATTAGATTGAGATATATTCTCCTAATGTTATCTCTGTTTCTCAAAGTGCATTTTAGATGCTGTCTTTGTTGCTAACGAATGCGTCGATTCTAGATTGAAGAGTTGATCACCGGCTTGTTATTTAAATTGGTTATTGTGAAGGCGTATGATCATGTAGACTGGAAGTTTCTGCTTTATATGTTAGAGAGGATTGGCTTTGGGATGTCTTGGAGTAAATGGGTAAAGTTTTGCATTTTTATGGCTCGATCTTCAATCTAAGTCTATGTTACATGGACTCTTCAAAATGCGTGGAGTACCCATGTCGGGCACACGACACTTGGACATTGATATGGATATGTGTCCGACACAGCTAACAGGATATGGTACTGCGTATACTATCTTATAATGTTTCTTTTAATTCGTTTGGCTTTGAGATGAGAAGTTCTCAATTAAAACCACGCGCATCACAGAAAACACCATTTTACCTTAGAAGTAACTAAGAATATGAATATTTCGCCGTATCCCCATGTCTTGTATTTTAAAATTAGACGGATCCAACACTTGGACACGTATCCGAACCGGACACTCCTACCGAGTCCTTGTAACATAGATCTTAGTGAAGGGCTCCCTGCGGGTTTCTTTTCTTCGTCAAGGGGCTTTAAGCAAGGGGATTCTCTTTCTCCTTTTATTTTCTTATTGTTATGGAGGCCTTTAGCAAGATGACAGACCTAGCAGTGTTGACTTGAGAGAGAGAGGGAATTTGGTTTTCATTCTTTAACTGCAGATAACACCTTGATTTTCTATGAGGCAGAGGAGTACCAACTCATAGTTTTGAGGATGTTACTGCTGGTTTTCCAAGCCTGCTCTGGGCTTCGCAATGTAGCCAGAAGTGAAATGATCGCATTGGGGGTGGCCAGATGTGAATTGTGTAGCTGAGGCCTTCGGCTGTGGCGAGTCTTCCTTGCCTTACTGGGTCCTTCCCTGTGTGCTTGATATAAAAGCACAACCTGTTGGGGTCCAGTTATTGAATGTTTTGAGCTTAGATTGGCAGGGTGGAAAAGGTAGTACCTTTTGAAAGATGGGAGGCTTACCTTGATGAAGAGGCTGGAAAAATTAGAATGAGAATTCTTGTGGGAGGGAGAAGGTGTGGAGTAAAGTGGGATCGGGTTTGCTCACCGATGCATCTTGGTGGTTAGGGATCAAGAATTTGAGACTCTTTAACACTGCGTTACTTGGTAAATGGTTATGGAGTTCGTGTCAGAGAGTGGTGCCTTCTGGAAACCGGTTGTGGTAAGTATGGGGCTGGGAAATCTGGATGGTCTGATGTGAGCTTGTGGGTGGGTATAAGCCATGGCGTGGACGCTTTCCGAAAATTCATCCGCCTTTTTGTATGGAGTGGTTCAAGGGTTCGGTTTTGGCATGATCTTTCGTCCGGGGAGAAGGATCTTAGGAAAGCATTTCCTTCGCTTTTCAGGTTGACCGTTGACCGTTGACAAAAATCCCTTGGTGGCAGATTACCTTAGTCACAGTGGTGAGGTGGCTTCATGGATCCCTGTTTTTGGTAGAAATTTCCAAGACTTGGAGAAAAACATAGTGACTGATTTGTTCGGCCGTCTTCACTCTGATAGTATGTTCCAGGTTAGGGGATAAGGTGGTTTTGGCTGGAAGTTTTCGGGTGTATTGACGGTGAAATCCTTTTATGGATTGCTGGTTTCTAATGATGGTACCCCCTTCCCCTGACGGCTGTTTGGCGTACCACGGCCCCTCTTAAGGTGAGTTTCTTTGCTTGGAAAGCAACGTTTAATACAGCGCTCACAGGAGACAATCTGCAAAAGAATTTATGTAAATTGGTGCTATATGTGTATATCGAAGGGGGAGAGCGTGGATCATCTTCTGCTGCATTGCTGGGTGCTAAGGCTGATTTGGGACTTGATCTTCTCCCTTTTTGTCGTGTCTTGGGTCATGCTTATGTCGGTTGAGGCTTTGTTACAGAGCTGGTCTTTATAAAAGGAAGAGAAGAAAGATTGTTGTTTGGGATGCCTCTCCTTTGTGTAATTTTTTTGGTGTATGTAGCGCGAGAGAAACAGTTAAGGCTTTTGAAGCAAAAGAGTGTGCTGTGGCTAAACTTGAAGCTAATGTCCTAAACACTTTATTTTTGTGGTCCGCGTGTAAGTGTATAGGATCGACTGATTTGCTTTTGAATTGGACAGCTTTAGTGGTTGTATAGCTGTTTAGATAGATCTCTGACCTGCTTCTTGTATTATGTGTATCTTGGGTCGGCAGTCTTGGCGGCGTTGAATATTGATTTACATATAAGAAAAATTAATTAGCAGGAAAGGTTTGCAATAAATGTGTGCTCAATTAACTTCCTAACCGCCAGTTTTAAGCCCAGGATGAGGTCCCATGGTTCATTTCTGACGAAATAATTTTAACTATATAATAATACAACGATGGAGAGGAGTATAGGTAAGTCGGAGTTGTTTGTAGTTTTGACAAGACTAGAGCTATTTGTGGACCGAACGTAAGTTAGATTATGTGGAACTTCTTCAGAACCCAAAGGCAAGTTAGGACTAAGACAGTACTTGGAATGCAAATTTTGTAAAACTAGGACAAGGTCAGGGGATGAAATAAATAAATATGGGCAACAACTACCGAAGGATTATATCTTTAGGTATATTGGATCAGTAAGCAACAAGGAGGGAGAGATTGACAAAAATGCTTCCTATAGGATAAGAGCAGGTTGAATAAAGTAAAGGTGTGCCTAGGTGTTGTTGCATGATCGTAAAATTCCACTCGAATTGAAGGGAAAATTTTACAGGATGGCAGTGAGGCCAGCAGTTTTCTACGGTTCAGAATGTTGGGCAACCAAGAAACATCATAATTCATACACATAGGATAAGTGTAGCTGAAATTCAAGTGCTTAGGTGGATGTGTGGCCGCATGAGGGATTGAGTAAGAAATCATGACATCGCAACCAGGTGGGGGTGGCGAAATCATGAGTGAACATTGCTTGAGAAGTTTTGGTCACATCCAACGTAGGCCTTTAGATGCCCCTGTAAAAAGAAGTATTTTGTGCGAATTTCATGGGGCAAGACGAGGTAGGGGTAGACCGAGGATAGCAAGGGGAGAAGCAATGAGAAATGGCCCCGACTGTAGGAGTTTACCAGATAAGCTTTAACAGGAAAAAACCGGAAAAGTGAAGAAAAAGGATTCAAGTAGCCGAGCCCATATAGTTTGGCGCAAAGGCTTCGATAATGATGATGATTATGATGATCAACATAGTGTACCAGGTCGAGCTGTGGAGGCTCAGGCCTAATTTCAGTTGTTCAATCGGTCAATTGACTGAATATTCTTAGGTTGAATATTTTCTCTTGGTCTTTGGCAATTGCTCTTTTGAAAAGGTTGGTTAAATCACTTAACAAAATTGAAGTAATTGTGGCAACAACTTATAAGGAAGATAGATAGCATTGTCTCCACTCCCCTTTGGTGTGTCAGAATGCTTATTTTAGAAGATAAATTTAAGGAGTTCATTTGTGAAATACTTGCCAAGGTATTGCGCGGTTTCGTTACGTGTCTTTTGATGACGGTTTTAACTCCTGCCCCTACACCTTGTTTCGACTAACTACATTTAGTCGTGTGCCATGTCATTGCTATGTAGTAATGGCCGAGCTGAACATTGCATACAATTTTTTGTATCTAACTACATTGTTGTTATAGAATTTGGAGTGATCCGGAGAGAGCAACACCATTGGAGATCTTAGGCAGATGGAAGATTCGCTAGTGGAATCACTTCACTGTATTCGCATCCATAAGGTATGTATTTAGTTGGACAGAAATGGGAAATTTAGCAAGTGAATTGGTTTTTGTTAGCACCAGGAAATGTTTCAGGTAATATTCCTACGAACGTTATTTTGATTACTGATGGAGAATATTCTTATCTGCCGATCCGGGAATCAGACCTGCTATTGGTGTAGTATCTTTGTTTCCTGAGTGGGGTCTGCAGCTCAAATTAAAGCCATGAAACAGGTTGCTGCCAAATTAAATTTGGAACTGGACCAATTCTCAGAATTAGGAGCCTTCCACTCTTTCCTTCTTTTTATAAGCTACCAGCTTTAGATGCAGGTCATATTAGAAGTTTGTATTCTACTAGGCTACCATAAGTAGCGAACCTTCCCTAGCAGTCTTGTACTTGCATATGCACCTCCCGTAGTTTGATGCAGAGTTCAAATTTCCTTATCCACCTCTGAAATTTTGACGAGGAAAATGACTAACCTTTGCCTGCTGACTCTTGGCAGTTTGGAAAGTGCCGATTCATGCTTCAAGATAGCGGTGTGCAGGTGATGAAGCAGTTTTAGCTTATGCAAATTTTTTTTGTCTCTGTGACATGGCTGAAATCTGTTTTGCACAAAATACCACATGACAGTTTGATAATGAGTTACATTTGCGCCCGTCAATGGGTGGCACCCAAGAAACCCAAACCCCGTCATGGTTTCCAAATGGTGAACAAGAACATGCAGCAGTGGAGGAGCTAAAATTCCTTCCTCATGGGTGGGTAGATTTTTATTAATGACTTCTGATCCTGGAATTTAGAAAACTCTTGTTTTCAAGTGGCACAGTGAAAATTGTTCATGCAGTTAATAGTTCCCAATATTTTTTCCTATAGTACGACAGTTATTGAACTTTAAGCAACCATATTAGATTCAAGTACTTGTTTTTCCTGTTTTGAGAGTGACATGTTGGATAACTTATCTTTCTGTGTAGAGATGTGGAGTGTTCCAGGGATGCCTCCCTTTCAAACTACTGTGGTTTCTTTGGCATTGGCAAACAAGCAGATTTTGACAATGCAGAACAAGTTGATGATCAGAGACAAGTAGGCGATGCCTTGGATGAACTTAGCAGTACCCAACACTTGAGACCACTTAATGAGAAATGCTCATGCCATCTCTGTAGTACTTTAAATTTTCCAGAAGTGGAAAAGCCAGCTGAGACGGACTTACCAGTAAGTCCCTCAGGCTACAAAGTTGATAGGACTTTTGAAGTGCCTGGACCTGTATAGGATAATATGCATCTTATGTTGATCCCTGCCACAAATAATACG
>JAVXUP010004368.1:0-33650 GCA_033070095.1 Escallonia herrerae | reverse complement strand
TTGGTTCGGGTGCCGCTTATTCACTTCGAAGTATGTGAGTTTCAGATGCCCGATCGAGCTATGAGGCAAGCTGGCTGTCTACAAGGGATACCAAAACCCGCTGTAGACATGCGGTCGTACAGGAGTGGTCGAGGGCCGAACTTCGAGGTGCCTGATGCCTTGAATTTGTTGAGCGACGAGGTGCAACAGTGGAATACCTGGCAAGAAACATATGATAGCCTTGTATCGCTGAAGGCCGACAGCATCAGCATTGAGGAGTACCTGCAATGGTTTCTCAAGGTGACGCGCACGAGGGTGAATCGCCCTTCCCAGGTGAGGAAGACATCGTATGCGCCACGTGAGATCTATGACCAGTTCTGGGCATTAAACATTGTAAGTCATGCTAGTGTTGTTTCAATTTTTATTTGCGCACCTTATCTACCATGCCTGAAATGATTAGCCATATTTTGTATGCATGTTTTTTAGGTTGACCAGGCCACTGAGGTGTTCAAGCAGCTGGAGGGGTTTGACTGGTTTGTCGCGCAGGCTCCTGACAATCTCAAGAGGTCCATTGAGAGGTACAAGACTAAAGTTCAAAACTTTAGACTTGCGTACCGGGGTTACCAAGGGGAGCCGTCTAGTCGTTTGCCTCATGACGCGTATGACTATCAGCCCCAGAGTCAGGTGTGGGAGCCGTCTACTCGCTTGCCTCCTGCCGCGTACGACTCTCAGTCCCAAAGTCAGGTGTGGGAGCCGTCTACTCGCTTCCCTCCTGACGCGTACGACCATCAGCTCCAGAGTCAGGTTTGGGAGCCGTCTACTCGCTTGCCTCCTGACGCGTACGACCATCAGGCCCAGAGTCAGGTGACCCAAGTAGGAATCCAGGCATCGCGCCCAAGCATCCGGTCGGATAAAGGACAACCGACGAAGCCATTGAGTCCTGCCAAACGGGATTGGATCGACCGGCACTACTTTGGGCATGAGCCAATCGCTACAGCAGACTTTCCAGTTTCAAGATTCCTAGCTCACTCTGATCTAAGACTGTTGGCGCCAAACACAGATATTTCAAATTTTCTTATTGACGCGTATATAGATCTGCTCCGTGTTAGAGAGCTAAATTATAACACCTGCCAAACTTTGAAGCTCAACATGTATGCCTCTTTTGTTATCCCCTTCATGGTGAATAGCATGAAGGAGTTCACAGAATGGAGGAGGACGCGAGGGACAAGCAAGGGTGAATGGAGACCATCTGCAAACGTGCTTTCCTACTTGAACGCGGACTATCAATGTCACGCAGCTGAGGCGAACCTAATCATGCTACATGCTCTTCATGCAAGCCACTTCTTCCTATTAGTTCTGTTTCCAGAGAATAAAGTGGTCCACATATATGATAGCCTAAGGGAAGACGGACCTGGTCGGCAGCTGGCGCAGGTGTACTCCACGTACATCAATGCGGTGGTTAGTTTATATTTCTTGACCTTCGCTCATTGTCTATTCTTCTTGTTATACAGGCTTGATATCCTTTTTTATTGTTGGATGCAGACTACTATCATTCTACTAGCATGCCGACATTTTAAGGGGGAAGCCATCACGAGCAAAACAATGATTGATCCTTGGACGGTCGTGGCAATACAAAACCGACCAAAGCAATATAACAGTCATGATTGCGGGATTTACGTCCTCAAGTACATGGACTACATAGCTCGCTCGGATGTGCTCGAATATGATACGTGGTGTAGCTAGATATAGGATAGCCTGGGAGCTGAAAAAGGGTGTAGCTAGACGCCATCCTTACCATTATCCTGATATGTAATAGACGTTTGTATGGATTATTATTACTATTGTTGGATTTTGGATATTAAGCTTTGAAAATTGAATTAGCCTTATTATTACTATTGGTGCATTTTGGACAATGGGCTAACTAGCGTGCCTAAGATGCAATGAGCAAAAAAAAAGTGACAAATAAAATTACGCCATTTTTCGGAAGCTATGAATTGGGCCCTAATGTGTGCCCGAATAGGCCTTTGAAAGGAAACCACAAAACATAATGTATCTCGTTTTTTGCCGAAATTCATACAAATGGGCTAACTAGCGTGCCTAAGATGCAATGACAAAAAAAAAGTGACAAAAAAAACTACGTAAATTTTCGAAAGTTATGAATTGGACCCTAAAGTGTGCCCGAATAGGGGCTTCGTAAGAAAACCCAAAAAATAATGTGTCTCGTTTTTTCCTGAAATTGATACAAATGGGCTAACTAGCGTGCCCAAGGTGCAATGAGCAAAAAAAAAAGTGACAAAAAAAACTATGTAATTTTTTGGAAGTTATGAATTGGGCCCTAAAGTGTGCCCGAACAGGACCTTCGTAGGAAAACCCAAAAAATAACGTGTCTCGTTTTTTCCCAAAATTGATACAAATGGGCTACCTAGCGTGCCCAATGTGCAATGAGCAAAAAAAAAGTGACAAAAAAAACATTGTAAATTTTCGAAAGTTATGAATTGGGCCTTAAAATGTGCCCGAACAGGGCCTTCGTAGGAAAACCCAAAAAATAATGTGTCTCGTTTTTTTCCGAAATTGATACAAATGGGCTAACTAGCGTGCCCAAGGTGCAATGAGCAAAAAAAAAGTGACAAAAAAAACTACGTAATTTTTTGGAAGTTATGAATTGGACCATAAAGTGTGCCCGAACAGGGCTTTCGTAGGAAAACCCAAAAAATAATGTGTCTCGTTTTTTCCCGAAATTGATACAAATGGGCTACCTAGCGTGCCCAAGGTGCGATGAGCAAAAAAAAAGGTGACAAAAAAAACTATGTAATTTTTCGGAAGTTATGAATTGGGCCCTAAAGTGTGCCCGAACAGGACATTCGTAGGAAAATCCAAAAAATAATGTGTCTCGTTTTTTCCCAAAATTGATACAAATGGGCTACCTAGCGTGCCAAATGTGCAATGAGCAAAAAAAAAGTGACAAAAAAAACATTGTAAATTTTCGAAAGTTATGAATTGGGCCCTAAAGTGTGCCCGAACAGGGCCTTCGTAGGAAAACCCAAAAAATAATGTGTCTCGTTTTTTCCCGAAATTCATACGAATGGGCTAACTAGCGTGCCCAAGGTGCAATGAGCAAAAAGAAAGTGACAAAAAAAACTACGTAATTTTTCGGAAGTTATGAATTGGGCCCTAAAGTGTGCTCGAACAGGGCCTTCGTAGGAAAACCCAAAAAATAATGTGTCTTGTTTTTTCCCGAAATTGATACGAATGGGCTAACTAGCGTGCCCAAGGTGCAATGAGCAAAAAAAAAAGTGACAAAAAAAACTACGTAATTTTTCAGAAGTTATGAATTGGGCCCTAAAGTGTGCCCGAACAGGGCCTTCGTAGGAAAACCCAAAAAATAATGTGTCTTGTTTTTTCCCGAAATTGATACGAATGGGCTAACTAGCGTGCCCAAGGTGCAATGAGCAAAAAAAAAGTGACAAAAAAAACTACGTAATTTTTCGGAAGTTATGATTCCACAAACCAAATCACAAATTTAATCATTATAAAAGTTCAATTTATACAACTGAAACATTAACCCTAACACTCATCATCATCATCATCGTCCTCTTCGACCATACTGCTAGGTTCGATACCTAACACTTTATAATGGTTTCTCTTGTCATGATCAGTCATCTTATTACACAACGCACACTTTCGCAATTTTTTTGACCCGTTGCTTCTTCAATCGGATTCTTCATGCGTATTGCTCGTTTTCGCCCTTTTGTTTGAGAAATAATCGGATCAAAAATGTCGTCCTCCTCACCTTGCAGGCTAGTGCCGTCAATGACTGGCTGTGAAGCTCGATTGAGCGGTTTGTCTCTTCTTTCTGGTAATGCCGCCCTAAACTGTGCAAGGTTAGCCTTATCCCGTGCGGCTGCTTCAACTTGATACCTGTACCCATCGAATGTTGACGCTGCATCCAATGATAAACCGTGCATGATGTTACAAAGGTGATTATATTGCAGCGTCTCAGATTGCTCGAAATCAACTGAAACATTGGGCACGTAAGGAATGTGACCGTGGACTCTATTGGCTTCCTTCGTCCACCGTTCCAAGATATACTGTGGAGGGATTTCATGAGCATTCTTGGCATTAAAATCCCTCAACGCGTGTCGACAAAGTATACCTTTATGCTCAAACAGTTGACAGTTGCAATTAACCAACCTGGTGTCCTTACAAACTGCAACGGTAAAATGTCTTCTGCTCCTCGGAGCCGACGAAGAGCACGGATTGGCAAAATTCGTCACATTTGTCAACGCATAAACCTTGAGATCTCTGGTGGAATACTCATGCAACTTTGTCATGCTATATTGATTCGACTTTAGCAGTTCCTCTTGAAACTGTCTAAACATTTCCTTCGTATATACTTGAGCCGCATGAGCCTCCAAAGGTGAAAAGACTACTATGGCTCTTTCTTTGTAAACTGTAGCCGCGTCGGCTTCTCTCTCAAGGAAAAATTGCCTGTCAAGAGCTTTCTGCATCTCTAGTACGAACTCTTGTATACTAGAAGAATGGCCTACGTACCCATCAAAGAATGCATTCATACCTTCGCTTCTCGAGGTCGTAGTCATTCCGGCTGCAAAAAACTGCTTGGTGTAGGCACCGACCCACTGTGTCTTGATCTCATACAACGATTGTAACCATTCATGATTGTGCAAATAGTAGTCATCCATTAACTTGGCCCACCTCTCCTCGAACACATCTACCGTCAATGATTTCTTCACACATGTATTAAAGTCAGTCTTGAATGTCGGATGGTTTGCATATACATTGTGAAGCCGTTCAGGATACTTGTTGCTTATGTGCCATGTGCACAGGCCATGGTGAGTATCTGGAAGGACCTTAGCGATTGCATTTTTCATTGCCAGATCTTGGTCGGTGATGATGGTCTTTGGAGGAACATGGTACATTGCTTTAAGCCACGTTTCAAATAACCACGTAAATGACTCCTCCGTCTCATCCCTAAGCAGGGCAAAGCCAAACAAGATTGACTGATAGTGGTGGTTCACCCCGGTGAACGGAGCAAAAGGCATAGAGTATTTATTTGTGCGGTATGTGGTGTCAAACGTTACAACATCCCCAAAATTTTGGTAAGCAGCTCTAGAACGGGCATCCGCCCAAAATATAGTACTAATGCGGTTCTCATCATCCAGTTGGAGACTCACTCTGAAGGTGCCTAAAAGATATCAAGTGTAGCTTGAGAATCACTCTTACCGAAAGACTCTCTCCTCTGAACACGAAGTTCATTTCGAAGGTCTACTTCGTTGAAACTCAACTTGTCAATCCCCCCAACCTGGCTTGAGAAAACCCCCATTATTCTAGAAGGTGGAATTTTAGCCTCGGCCATTGTAAATATCAGTTGTCTGTGTGCCGCCCTTATTTCTCGGTGTTGATGAATTTGACTAATCTTACTAGGGGTCATTAACTGATGATTATGGCTCAACTCCACTCCCGTCACAACCCAATGGCTTTCATTTCTCCGGTGTACTGCATACACATGGGCCTTGCAGCCGGTACCTGGAAATGTGTCCCGTTTTCTTTGTCTTGTTGGCCCTTCGTCACTGACCTGAACAACCGGGGGTACATACGGTGCTCCTCTATGACACTCAAATAGTCTTCCACAAATTTGATCTGTATTCGCCTGTTTTCTACTCGTCTTAATTCTAATACCGAAACCTATCATTTTTGAATATGCTCTATAGTATGCTTCAACTTCGTCCAGTGTTTGAAAAAATTGACCCAAGTAAGGTGGATCAGAACCTTCACAAAAAGTATTTCCTCCAGTTGCATCCATATTGATACTGAAATCTAAAAAATAAAAATGTATATCATTCTCAACAAGTCATAGAATTAAATAAAATAAAAATAAAAATTATTTCCTCCAGTCGTGTTACAATGTTCAATCACTAAAATACCCTCGGTGAGCGACAAATTATCGAAATGCCCCCGGGGGTTCATTATCACCCTAACGCCCCAAACCAGCTTCAAAACAACCTTTCAGGTGTTTTACTTACACTTCTGGACTAAAAAGTCCTTTGAAAAACTTAACACCGTAAAATTACCAAAATACCCCTATCAAGTTGGCAAATTATCAAAATGCCCCTGGCATCAGAACGATCTCAAAAGTGCATTAAAATGCTATTTTAAGCTTCCCGAATTCATTCTTGATCTAAAAAGTATTTTACAGACTTTTCGCCAAAAAATCCTGAACCGGTGTCCGGATCGAGCACGTAAAAGCCCGTTCGGCCAAAAAATTAGCCAACGACTTTGGAATGGCCCGAATTCCTGGAGAATGGAACTCCCCAACATCCTAGGGTTCTCATAAAAGTTTCGCGCTAAATTGCTCTAGCTTGATATTTTAAATTACACTGCAAAATTACAAGGTTCCCCATATCAGTTAACCACTTTCCAGTCTTTGGAAAAATCTGAAATTTTTCCTTGATATAGATCTTTTAAAAATAACTAGGGTCTCTTTTTTGTACTTTGGCAAAATCTAGCTCTAGTTATTTTTTATAAATTCGTGAAAAACTGTCTAATTAAGTTTTCACCTTTAGCGATAATTACGTTTCGTATTCACATTAAACAAACATAGTGTTACACCTTAGGAACACACATGGCGTTAAAAATTATTTCCTTCATTGATCGTAAAATTTTACAATGTTCAATTACCAAAATACCCCCGGTGAGCGGCAAATTACCGAAATGCCCCCGGGGGTTCATTATCGCCCTAACGCCCCAAACCAGCTTCAAAATAACCTTTCAGGTGTTTTACTTACACTTCTGGACTAAAAAGTCATTTGAAAACCTTAATACCGTAAAATTACCAAAATACCCCTCTCGGGGTGGCAATTTAACAAAATGCCCCTGGCATAAAAAAATCTCAAAAGTGCTTTGAAATGCTATTTTAAGCTTCCCGAATTTATTCTTGATCTAAAAAGTATTTTACGGACTTTTCGCCAAAAAATCCAGACCCGGTGTCCGAATCGAGCGCGTAAAAACTTTCGGCCAAAAAATAGCCAACGACTTCGGAATGGCCCGAATTCCTAGGAAATGGAACTTCCCAACATCCTAGGGTTCTCATAAAAGTTTCGCCCGAAATCGCTCTAGTTTGATATTTTAAATTACACTGCAAAATTACAAGGTTTCCTGTATCAGTTAACCCCTTTCCAGTCTTTGGAAAAATTTGAAATTTTTCTCTGATATAGATATTTTAAAAATAACTAGGGTCTCTTTTTTACACTTTGGCAAAATGTAACATTGAATTTTAGACTATGGTAAGAACAATTTAAGCATAACACAATTTAAACAATCCATTGGTAAGAACAATTTGAAATTAACATTGAATTATAAGAAAATTCAAATTACTTACTTGTTTTGACTTGATATATTTAAAGAAAAATCCACCGATCTTCTAGCGTAAAATTTTTTATTTGTATTGTTGTGGAGATTATGTAGGTGAGATATGGAGTTAGAAGACAGTCGGTAAAGATGATGGAGAGTGGAAGAAAGGGTTTGGGGAGAAGGGATTATAAAGAGAGAAAAGTGAGGGAGAGAGATGAAAGAAGACAGAGAAAAAAAAAGTCCGTGAGTGAGCAGTAGTCAAAGGCTGTGAAAGAAAAAAAAATGGCAGAAGACTTTGCGTCCAAAGCTTTAGGGGGGAGGACACCACGTGGCATCACGAGGGGGAAGGGGTGGGGCCATGGGGGGAGGGGGCACCACGTGGGGGGAGGGGGGAAGGGGGCCATGGGGATAAGAGGCCAACCGCAACTAAGAGTTGCGGTTGGGTTTTTTTTGGGGGGGGGGGGAGGGGGGGCGGGGGGAAGGACATGAGGGGGGTGGGGGAAATGATTAGCAACCGCAACAATTTGTTGCAGTTGGGTGGATAATATCCACTAGTGGGTGTGGATCGGCTATATATATATATATATATATATATATATATATATATATATATATATATATATATATATATATATATATATATATATATATATATATATATATATAAGGGAGCTGATCCATTGATAGCGCTAGCAAAATAGGAGAAGTTGCTAGCGCAATCTGACCGTCCACGCGCGATTTGTAGACGGTCCATATTTTTTTTTTGTCTTTTTTTTTTAAGTACGTCCGCTACATAATGTAGCGGACCAGTTTTTTTGACAAAAATACCCTCCAACTTCGTCCGCTACATTATGTAGTGGACAGAGGCCATACTTTTTTTTTTCTGACTTTTTCTCTCTCTTTCTCTGACCACTTTTTCTGACTCTTTCTCTCTCTTTCTTTTTCTGACTCTTTCTCTCTCCCTTGCTGGGAGATCGTCATATGCAGAGAAGCAACACGATGACCCAACTGCTCTCTTCCTGGTAAATTGATCTTCTTGGTAAATTGATAATCAGCCTTGCTAACAAAATCTCCTCTACAATAATAAGAATGTGCCGGCAAGGGAGCAAACCCAACAGCTCTCTTCCTGGCCAAGCCCTCCTCAGAATCAGAAGCCTTCTTCAATGGGGCTTCAAAAAAAACTAAAATACATATTACAAGAGAGTTGATTTTCATTTCATTTAAAAAGCTTTGGGAGGAAAAAAGTAAAGGTGATAGAAAAGATGTGAAAGTAGACTTCCATTTCTTTGTTTGTATCTTGTGTTTGCTTTTCTCCAAGCATTTCTCCCTCTCTCTTTACTGTAACTCTCCCTCACTCTCTACTGTAAACCAATGCATTAACTATTCTTCACATTCTCACTCCATCTTGGCGGCATAGATATTTTCATGTACCGCGTTCCTGCAACGTTGACATCAACGTACTCGTAATCGCCGGATGAAAGCCGTTCGTTTCTCTCCCATAGGTGCTGCACCAAAATCATCGAGATCAGCCATAGCTGCTACGTTAATAGAAAGAATCAAGAGATGGGCTTTTTTCCTCTAAAGAGAGAGAGAAGAAGAAGAACATGTAGTTCAGAGAGGGGAGAGAAACAGAGAGATGAACAAGAGATGGGTTTTTTCCCTCTAAATAGAGAGAGAGTGAGAATTGACGTGGGGTTGGCAGATTGTCTGTCTTTTCTAAAATATGGTCCGCTACATAATGTAGCGGACCATATTTTAGAAAAGACAGACAATCTGCCAACCCCACGTCAATTCTTGTAGCGGACCATATTTTAGAAAAGACACTTGGAGATTGAGGGGTATATTCCTCAAAAATATCGTCCGCTACATAATTTAGCGGACAGATTGAGGGGTATATTCGTAAAAAATATCGTGCTACACAATGTAGCGGACGTACTTAAAAAAAGGCAAAAAAAAATTCGGACCGTTCACAGATCGCGCGTGGATGGCCAGATCGTGCTAGCAACTTCTTCTATTTTACTAGCGCTATCAATATAATATAGCTATATATATATATCATTCTATTAGAGAATGAGCATGGCCTCCATGATCATATGGTATCACAACCAAGACCGCCTTTCAAGCTAATATCTGCCAATCATTGGAAGAGTCCTATATCTGGATACTGTCGTACCCCATAAATTTAAAGGCACTAACTGCAAATTCGGGCAGATACCTGTAAAAGATTCTCAAATACCTTGTCTAAGGGGGGAGGCGGTCAAGCCTAACTCAAGTTCGTCGCAGCTGGAATATTTTATTTGTGGTATAGATCCTACTAGGAATTCCAACATATCCCAGTTTGGAAAGGAAGACACGTTTCTAAAGTGCATGGTCCGACTCCCTGTCACTAAAAAAATTAAATGCACAAGGACCTTCACACATACATAGAGAATTTACTATTGGCATTTTGGGTTTTAAACTCATTTTGAGAAGCCATCTTTAACTTAATTTTTAAAAATGTTTTATACCATAACTTAGTTTGGAATAAGTTGATGTTCATCCTTTAGAATAAATGATCATAAAATATTCACAAGTTTAAAACAAATGAGAAGTGAATGAGAAATTTGAAGTTGGTGGTTTGATTTGAAGGAAAAAGAAAATCTCACGTATAAGAGATAAAGTAATTATTGCCTATTTATAAAGTTTAGCTTTGGGCTAAGGGTTGGGCTCCTTGGGGGTATTCAAGTTTGTAAGGAGGGAGGATTTAGGTTGACCCAAGGTCTATATCCGCCCGTCTTGGTCCAGTTTGTGGCTTGGGCACATCAGACTTTATTGTTTTTGGACTAAAATAATTTTAAATAAATAAATTTTAGTTATTTAAATAATTCCTTTTCGAAAAGTTGCAACTTTACAGCCAACAGTTATACTCTAAAAAACGAATCAGAAAATTTTTCCCTGTTGTATTCTTCTATTTTTCGTTTTCTGCCCAAGTTTCCTAAGGAAAGAGTTCTGCATTGTTTTGGTTCTGAGTCTGCAAATTTGGAGTTCTCCTAGTTTTAGACATTGTTGTCATTGTATCATGGGAGACTTTTGTCAAGAGACTGTTAATAGCTTTGCGGAACGAATAAAGTCTTAAGGACATTGAATTAAATTTACGCCTCGGTTATCTCCATTGCTATTCTGAAATCCTAAATTGAGTTATTGAATAAAGTTCTGCCATTTCTAATACTATTTGTTTAATGTTGTTTTAATTAGTTTAGCATTATGCATGCTAGTATTTTTTGAAACTGATTTTCTGCACAAGTACACAAAGATTTTTTCCAACGAACTTAAGACTTTATCCTGCACTTTGTGTTACATGTATTGAAATATTGTTTTCAAAGTTTGTTTTGTTATTTGATTGTGTCCAATATTGTAGTAAAATTATTTTCACTTTCTGAATTTAATTTTAGTGTATTTAGAATATGTTGTTGTTATAAGTTTCATTTTAGACTGGAATTCTGTTTAGCTATAGTTATAATGTGTGATAAAAATGACAAATGGCAACTAGCAAAACCAATCTCAAAAGTAGACTAGTTAATCCCAATACACAATATGGTGGCGGGACTATGTATGCACCACCTTATGTAGCACCTGCTCATGGATCCGCTGGACTTGGTGAGGAACCAAAAAAGTTCAACGGAAAGGACTTCAAAAGGTTGCAACAAAAGATGTTCTTCTATTTGACCACCTTGAACTTCTCAAGATTCTTGGAAGAGGATGCACTAGAGTTTGTGAGAATCCTAACAGGCAAAAAGTGGCTGCAATGGATGCTTGGAAGCATTCAAATTTTCTAATGCAAGAATTATATCCTCAATAGTTTGGACAATGCGTTGTATAACGTATATATTTCGATGAAAAATGCAAGAGCATTGTGGGAATCTTTGGAAAAGAAATACAAGACCGAAGATGTTGGCTCTAAGAAATTTGTATTCGGTAAATTCTTTAATTTCAAGAGGGTGGATTCCAAGACTGCTATAAGTCAAATCCACGAGTTTCAACTTATTTTGCATGACATTCATGCAGAAGGTATAGCGCTTGGAAAATCTTTTCAAGTGGCTACATTAATTGAAAAATTGCCCCTACTTAGAAAGAATTCAAGAATTACTTGAAATACCTGTGTAAGAAAATGAAGCTTGAAGACTTGATTGTTAGGTTAAGGATTGAAGAGGATAATCGCTAGTTGTGAAGAAAATAATTTAGAGGCCAAGGTTAATGTCGTCGAGCAAGGTCCATTAAAGAAAAGGAAACATTGTGCTTCAGAGTGTCCAAATGAAGCAAGTGGCTCAAATTCCAATAATAGTGAGAAAAAGAAAAAGTTCAATGAGAATTGCTATGTCACTACAAGAAAAAGAAGTTTTAGCGACAGATTTTAAGCGACGGATCAAAATCCGTCGCTAATAGTGACTTTTAACGACAGATTTTTTGTTGGTAAAAGTCCGTCATTAAAGACATTTCTGATGGAATTTTCTGTCGGTAAAGGTCTTTAGCGACGGACTTTTACCGACGAAATTATTTAAGGGCTTTAACGATGGATTTTAGCAAAGGTGAAAAATCCGTCGCTAAAGGGTATTAAAAGAGAAAACCCTACAGCTTTTTCTTATTTCCGTCCGCGTATATCTTTCCCCTCGTCTCTCTCTCTCTCTCTTTCTCTCTCTCACACACACACACACACACGCCAGCCATTCCCACCCCCGCTGCGGCCTTTCCCCATTCACCCAACAACAAACTCAAGACTGCTACCCCCAAGCAGGACATTGACCTCTCTCTCTCTCTGTCTCTCTCAGCCGACATCTTTCACAAACCCTAATTCGGACCGTCAGATCTGTCATACCTATGCAAACAAGGAAAGACAATGGGCTTCGGGAAGATCAAGGTCGCCAATCTTATCATTGAAATGGACGGTACGAGACTCTCTCTCTCGTGCACATATGTATTCATTTTTCCTCTTCTTTACTTTCGATCGTTCGTAATATATGTGGATCTATCTCGTGTTATTTGATTCGTTTTAGTGTTTAGTAATTGATTCAGTAAATACTCTCCCATCTCGTTAGGTTTTTGCCCCCCTTGATTTTTCACCACAAGAAAAAGGTTATTTAGCGACAGATTTTCTCCGTCTCTAAAAATCCGTCGCTAAAAGTTGTTTCAGAGACGGGAAGTAGATTGGTAAAAATCAGTCGCTAAAAACTTTTACCGACATTATCAAACCATCGGTAAAAATCTTTACCGACGAATTTTTACCAACCGAATTTTAGCGACGGATTTCCCGTGGCTAAAATTTATTAAAAATTTTCTATTTTTTGCCACCTTTTTAAAATTTAGTAGAAATTTTTTAGCGACGGATTATTTCTGTCAGTAAACATTTCGTCGCTAAAACTACACTTTTGCGACGGAATATACCGTTGCTAAAGTATCCGTCGCTAAAAGTCTTAACTTTAAGCAACGGACTTTTAAAATCCTGATATAAATATCTACTTTTCTTTCTTTTCTCTCTCCCCGTTTTCTCTCTCTCTCTCTTCTCTCTCACTCACCGGCCGTTTCTTCACCCGACGATCCCCCCTCTGGTGACACCCTCCCCCCACCCGCCCCGTCCCGCAGGTGACAGCCCTCACAACCCCGTGCCCCTCCACAGCTCAAGTGGCCCTCCACTGCCACACCACCACCGCACCACCACCGCCGCCGGTATGTCCATCTTACCCTAATTGTTTTTTACAGTATGTGGTTTAATGCATGTGAGTTTGAATTCAATGTAATGTGGTTAATTATTTTGAGTTTGAGTTTGAGTTTGAATTTATGCATGTAAGTTTGAGTTTGAATTTAATTTTACCCTAATTTTTGTTAATTGAAGTTAATTTGTTGTAATGTATATTGTAATTTTACTCTAATTGTACACTGTTGCATGTTGTAACTTTGTTTAACATTAACTAAACTTGAACTAACCCTAATTGACCCTAGATAACTCTTAATTAAACCCTAATTAAAGTTTAAAAACTCAATTAACCCTAAAGAACTAAATTAGCCCTAACTGGCCTAACAACCCTAATTAAACCCTAACTAATTAAACCCGATAAACCCTAACTAAACCCTAGTTAAACTAATTAGGGTTAATTGGGATTAATACCGATAAACCTTAACTAAACCTTAATTAACACTAATAAGCCCTAATTAATATTAATTAGCCCATCCAATCGAACCGTAAATTGAACCTCCTAATTGATCCCTAAATTGAATGCCCCAATTCAACCGAACCCTAAATTGAATGCCCTAATCCAACCAAACCCTAAATTAAACTAATTGAACCCTAAATTGAATGCCATAATCCAACCGAACCCTAAATTGAACTTATTTAACCCCCTAACTGAACCCTAAATTGAATGCCCCAATTCAGCCGAGCACTAAATTGAAGTAATTGAACCATAATTGAACCCTAAATTGATGTAATTGAACCCTAATTAAACCCTAAATTGAATGACCTAATCTAATCGAACCCTAAATTAAATTAATTGAACCCCTAATTAAACCCTAAATTAAAGTAATTGAACCCCCTAATTGAATCATAAATTGAATGCCTTAATCGAATCGAACCCTAATTTAAACTAATTGAACTCTAAATTGAATGCCCCAATTCAACCGAGCTCTAAATTAAAGTAATTGAACCATAATTGAACCTTAAATTGATGTAATTGAACCCTAATTAAACCCTAAATTGAATGCCCTAATCGAATCAAACCCTAAATTAAACTAATTGAACCCTAAATTGGATGCCCTAATCTAATCGAACCCTAAATTGAACTAATTGAACCCCCTAATTGAACCCTAAATTGAATGCCCCAATTCAACCGAACCCTAAATTGAACTAATAGAACCCCCTAATTGAACCCTAAATTGAAGTAACTGAACCCCCTAATTGAACCCTAAATTGATTGCCATAATCGAATTGAACATCAAATTGAAATAATTCAAGCGCATCGGATATGTGCATTTTGAACAATTTTTCCCGTTTGAACATTGATCATTTGTTTGATAATTTTAGGTTGTTAATTGTGCATTTGAGAATTGTGATTATTGATCGATGATTTTAGGTTATTAGCTGTGCATTTGAAGTAATTGAGATTAATAATTGCTGATTTTAGGTTGTTAATTTATGATTATAGATTGTTAATCATGCATTGAGCATTTGAGATATTGATATTGTTGACGGAGGATGGGACCCAATTGGATTGAATGTGTGATTTTTATTAATTTTTATTGCATTGAGCATTTGAGAATTGAGATTGTTGACGGAGGATGGGACACAATTGGATTGAGATACCTGTTAGTTAGCGCAGACACAGACAACACGTCTGATCGACGGTGTTCGACATTTAAAAAATAAATCAACGTATGTCGATGTGTCCGAAGGTGCGTGTCCGGAGGCGTCGGACACGTGTCGGTATGTGTCGGACACATGTCGGTAGGTGTCGGACACGTGTCTGGAGGACTAGGACACATGTCCGTAGGTGTCGTACGTGTCGGACACGTGTCCGGAGGTGTCAGACACGTATCAGACACCATATCGACACCCTATATGAGGTGTCAGAATTAAGATTATTGGTTGTGCATTCAATTTAGGTTAATTAGGTTAACGCGACGTTTTTCGCATGCACCCCTTGGAATCTCATCGTGGTTCCAGCACTGACTATAATTAGCGATTAATAATATTTTAATAAATCAATTAACCCTAATTAGCTCTAACGAGCCTACTTAGTTTTAATTAACCCTAAGAAACCAATGAAAATCAAATTAGCTGTAATTACCCCAAATTAGCCCAAATGAACCCAATTACGCGCATATTGATTATAGTTAGCCTAGTTAGTCGTAATTAGCACTAACATAACCCAATTAAGCCTAATTAGCCCTAATTAGGACTAATCAACACTACTCGGCACAGTTAAACCCTAATTAGGACTAAATAACCCTAATTAGTCCTAATCAACCCTCATTAGCTGTAATTATCCAAAACAACTCCTCATTAATAATAATTAGCCCTAACATAACCCAATTAAGCTTAATTAGCCATAATTAGGACTAATCAACACTGCTCGGCACAATTAAACCCTAATTAGGACTAAATAACCCTAATTAGTCCTAATCAACCCTAATTAGTTATAATTATCCGAAACAACTTTTCATTAACAATAATTAGCCCTAACATAACCTAATTAAGCATAATTAGTCCTAATTAGGACTAATCAGCACTACTCGGCACAATTAAACCCTAATTAGGACTAAATAACCCTAATTAGTCATAATCAACCCTAATTAGCTATAATTAGCCCAAGGTACTCCTCATTAACACTAATAAGCCCTAACATATCTTAATAAATCCTAATTAGATTAACTTTTTCCCATAACGCTAAATCCTAAACCTTGATACTCGTAATTAACCCTAATAACCCAGTTAGCCCTAATTAGCCCTTGTACATCCCATAATCACTCCATATTGCCCAGAGATGGTTCAATTACTCATTGTTTACAAACCCTGCCTTCTTTATATTAGTTGTTGTTTTGAGAAGTCCATTGGCAACGAGATGGTTCAACTCGTTGCCAACGAATTCTATTTAAAGTGGAATTGGTAACATATGCAACGATCTTTTTGCAATTTTGATATTTTGGAAAGATTCTTGCATATGTTATCAATTTCTGAACGCATGCATGCATTAGTTCCCGTTCAAAGGTACTCATTACAAAGTAATGCTTTGTAATGAGCCTTTGGATGTCCAGTTTGGACAATGAAAAGTTATGTGTTTATAAAACAGTGTTTTGACTCATGCTTCTGTGTTCTATGTCGTGGATATTTGGTACATGTTCTCATGTGTTTCTCCGGGTGCATACAGATCTGGTGTTCTAACATCCGTCAAACCTTGCAAGGCAAGGTTAGATGACTGTTAGAACACCTAATCGATGTCGTGTATTTGGAGAAATACGAGGAAGTGCTGCCGAATTTTTCGCAGACATAGGACTAAGCATGAGTTCTTCATTGTTTTATAAACATGTTTTTCTGAATGAGATAGGACCACTACCTATTAGAGAATGGAGGAGAAATATATAGACATGTTGTCACATTCATGCATTCATATTTACATCGACCCTGCCTAATGAGTGGTCCTAATTGAAGGTGGTATAAAGTACGATATTTCAGTCGTCATGTCGGTCGATCGAAGTTGGATGAAAAGGAAGAATGCTGATGATTTTGAGTGTCGCGTTGACGAATTTCTTGACTTCGCTTACGCGCATCCTGCACATGTTGACCTTGATAAGATAAGGTGTCCGTGCGGTAGATGTGAGTTGTTGCATTGGAGAAAAAGAATTAAAGTAAAATAGCATCTTCGTCAGTACGGTTTTATGGGTGGATACACAAGGTGGACGCAGCACGGGAAAACGATAGTATTGGCCTCCAACCTGGCTAGTCAAACTGAAGTTAAGGAGGAGGCACGGTATGATTACCGAGATATGATTATGGATGCTGGGTATGCTAATGTTGACTGGGGTAACAACGGTGGTGACAACGGTCCCCAACCACCAAACGAGGGGGCTCATCAGTTTTATGAGTTGTTAAGAGCTGCGGAAGAGCCGCTGTGGGATGGAGCTCCAAAACACACACGGCTGTCTACGGTTAGTAGGTTATTACAGTTAAAATCAGACCACGGGCTGAGTGAGAAAGGTTTTAACGAGTTTGTTACCTTAATCAAAGAAATTCTGCCCGAAAGTGAAAAGCTACCGCCGTCGTACTATGACACGAAGAAGATGATGAGGAAACTTGGGTTGAGCTATGAGCGGATAGATGCGTGCAATAACGATTGTGTATTGTTCTGGAAAGAGAATAAGGATTTGTCACGATGTCCAGTATGTGATCATTCGAGGTACAAACCAGACAAAAGGAAGAAGAAAAACATTGCATGGAAGATATTAAGATATTTCCCGGTCACACCACGGCTTCAGAGAATGTACTACTCCTCCAATACGGCTGAACATACGAGGGCTCACCGTGAGACTCGTAGCAACGATGCCGATGTGCTGACACACCCAGCTGATGGAGAGGCGTGGAAGGAGTTTGACCGCAGGCATCCAGTCTTTGCTCAGGAAGTTCGAAATGTTAGACTTGGTCAGTCTACCACGCCTTACTCTTGTTGGCCAGTTATTATTGTCCCGTACAACCTTCCACCAGGCATGTGCATGAAGAAACCGTAAATGTTCTTGTCGTTGCTTATTCCGGGGTCGAAGAGTCCCGACAAGGACATAGATGTGTATTTAAGGCCGTTGATTGATGAGTTAAAATAGTTATGAAATCATGGAGTCGAAACATATGATGCATCCCTTAAACATAATTTTCAGATGAGGGCTGCTTTGATGTGGACTATACATGATTTTCCCGCATTGGGAATGACGTGTGGCTGGAGCACACATGGGAAGCTAGCATGCCCTGCTTGTATGGGCGTGAACCCCGGTCACACGTTAAAGCACGGCAGAAAGCCCTCGTGGTTCGGATGTCACCGTAAGCTTTTGCCACCGGGCCATCAGTTTCGTAGGCAGAAGGATAAATTTGACGGGACAATCGAGCGTGAGGTTGTCACACTGGACTACCCATCTGGTGAAGAAGTGCTCTCACACCTGGAGGCACTTGATACTGACATACCACACGGCAAGGGTGTGCCAGATTAGAAGATTTTAGGGTATGGGAAAGAGCACAACTGGAGAAAATTTTGTATCTTTTGGGAGTTAGCCTACTGGAGGACGCTCGTTATCCAAAACAACATGGATGTGATGCATATTGAGAAGAAATTTTTTGATAATGTGTTCAACACAGTGATGAATGTCAAGGGCAAATCAAAAGATCACCTTAAAGTGAGAAGGGATCTACAACAGTTGGGTGTACGCCGTGAATTGCATCCTCGGACAGTCAGCGGGAGGACGATACTTCCGAAAGCAGAAACAAGTGGAAAAGGTCTGTCAGTGGGTTAAGAATTTGAAGCTTCCGGATGGGTTTGCGTCCAACATATCTCGTTGTTGCAATGTATCAGAATGCAAGTTCCAAGGGATGAAGAGTCACGACTGCCACGTATTCATGGAGAGATTCATTCCTATTGCCTTCCGGGGACTGTTGCCACGGGTTGTTTGCGAGACTTTGACTGAATTATCTCATTTCTTTCGAGATATATGTTCTTCTACGATCCGGGTGAGTAACATGGAAGTGCTTGAGAAGAACATTGTGGTGACGATTTGCAAGCTGGAGAAAATCTTCCCACCTTCGTTCTTTGATTCAATGGAGCATCTGCCTGTTCACTTGGCATATGAAGCTAAGATGGGTGGACCCGTGCAATATCGGTGGATGTATCCCTTCGAGAGGTAATCTTTAAATTGTTACAGTTGTTCGTTTACATTAATGCGACACCTGTTATCATTGATATTCCACCTAACTCGATTCGCTAAACTTCTAGGTTCATGTTCCATTTAAAGAAAAAAGTCTGCAATAAGGCTCGGGTTGAGGGCTCAATTGCGGAGGCTTACGTAATGGAAGAACTTGTAAACTTTTGTAGTCAATATTTCGGGCCTGATGTTGATACAAGGTTAAATCAACTAGGCCGAAATGAGCCCGGATCGAGCACAAATTTGGAAGGGCAATTGTCAATATTCAAGCAGTCTGGTAGTCCGTTCGGCCGAACGTATACTCGATGGCTAACGGATGAAGAGTACAGTGCTGCAACAATATATGCCCTTCTAAATTGCGATGAAGTTTCGGCATTCGTTGAGTAAGTTAATGTCTTAATTCACTTACATTGATGTACATAATTGAAAGTGTGTGATAAGCGAGTCAACTATATTGGTTTGCAGTGAGTTCGATGCGGAATCTTTAATCACTGATCCCGCTGTACCGAATCTCATCAGAAATCACAATTTGTACAGTGGTTCAAAAGGCGTGTAAGTCCTTAACGAAATTATATTATGTGTTATATACAGTTCTGTGGCCAATTAGTATACTGATTTATCCTTAATTTTTACCGTCATCTACAATAGGTTCAGTCAATGGATAGACCAGTGGCCTCCTGCTTGAAATTACTAGCTGAAGGCCCTAACAAACAAGCATCCTGTCATGGAGGCTATATCATCAACGGGTTTAGGTTTAACGTAAAAGATGATGACCGAACAAAACAAACCCAAAACAGTGGAGTCTTGGTCAACGGCGACTGTTATGCTGAGAATTGCATGGACTTTACGGAGAGCTAGATGAGATTGTTGAGCTAACATATCTGGGTTCCCAAAACTGCCTGGTAATGTTCAAGTGTACGTGGTTCGATGTCACATGCAGTAGAGGAATCCGTGTTAGCTCTCAAGGGATTGTAGATGTCAATGTCAAGTCAAGACTTGCATCAGACGAGCCCTTTGTGTTTGCTAGTCAAGCTGCACAAGTCTTTTACGCAGAGGACGTCGCCAATCCCAAATCTCATTGGTATACAGTTATCAAGTCCAAGAAATTGCCCGTGACATATGACAGTGAGGTAGACTCCTTTCAAGCCGACCAACCACCTGTCTTGTTACCTGTTGAGGTCAACAACGAGGAGGACGATCTTCCTCTTCCAACAACACTTCATGTAGGAGAAGAAGTCGTAGATGATGACGCGAAAGACGTAGAAAGTGTTGGAGATGATGTGACTGAGTCTACTGATGAAGAGGATGAATTAGAAGATGAAGAGGACGACGAGTCCCACGAAGAAGAGGACGACGAGTCTAGTGAGGAAGATGATGATGATTCCCAAACTGAAAATGATTGACTTGTAATGTTGTAACATCACGGAAAAAATGTAGTAACATTTTAGAACTTGGTTCATATTGATGTGTTTTTGCACCTCCGTTCATATATATACTGCCGATGATGATTTTTGCCAAATTATTGTTTTTAATGTGTTAATGTCTTTGCAATTTATCTATACGAAGTCAGATATGGATAGGATACGAGCTATTCGTGGCCGGGCTGGACGCCGAGCTGCTTCCTCCCCGGTGGGTCCCACCTCGTCATTGCTCACTGATGACGAGGCACAGAGTGATCACGTACAGCCCCAGCCCCATCGGTCGACTTCGCCATCGCCCCAGCCCCAGTCATCGCCCCATCCCCAGCCCGACGCAGATTCATCCCACACGCGCGTTTATTCTCCTTCTTCTGTGGGTTCTACCACAGGTATAGTTGATAACGGTATTTAGTACATTTTTGCTAATTTATATTTAAAGTATATTTGAACTGTATTAATGTCTGTGTTTTGTAGGATCTCGACGAGGCCGTGGCCCGACACGCGGGGTACGCATCGACCCCCAGCGTAAACAGAGAGTTACGCTCACCCAGGAGGGCCTGTAAGTAAAAAAAATCACATCATGCCTTATTTTGTACATTTGGGATGTTAATTTATATTTGAACTGTATTAATTTATTTATTTACTTCTTTGGCAGGATCCTGGAGAATCAGGCGAGGACGAAGATCGGCGTTCTTGTGAAGGGCCGATTCTTCGAGCCACGCCTGTACTGGAAGGACTGGGATGCCGCTGCGAGGGAGTCCCTATGGGAGGAGTGGCTGGTACGTTGAAGTATTTTTTTCCTGCGATAGTATTTGTTTAATTAGAGTTTGTTTTCTAAATTAATTTGTGTTATTGAATGCCTTGCAGGAGGGGTTCACGTTTGACTCGGCTGATCAGCAGGCACTGGGGCGGCAGGCCTTCTTTTCTTACATCGCCAAGAATTACCGCCGATGGCTCCACGACGCACGGGACCGGGCGAAGAAGATGCTGCCCGATGTCGGAGATGAAGACATATCCCCCACATTGGATATCTCTGACTGTATGGGGGGATATGATAGATCGGTGGGCTGCGGATCCAGGCTGGGATGCCAAGAGTAAGAAGGGGGCCGAGAACAGACAGAACAGAGATCTGACGCACACGGGGGGGTCGGTGCCACACGACATCGTCCGACACATGAATGCGGTCCAGAACCCGGATCTGGAGGAGATGAGGTGATAGCTCTGACGTATAATCAGACACACGTGCGGAAGAAGGACAAGGACGAGGCGCGCCGGGATGGCGACTATGTTTCAGATATTGCCCGGCGGATCGATGTAAGTCGATGTGTTTAATTAAGTTGTTAATTTTTTTCTTACTATCCTCAATGTCTGTTGCGTTAATTAATGCCCTAACATATCTTTAAATCACTGTTTTTGCAGGCCTCGTATGAACAGCTCAGGGAGTCCAGACAGCCATCAGCGTCCACTAGTACGGGTGCGAGTACTGGGGCGTTGAAGCGATGGCTGGATACGCCGGAGGTCGTCAATCGGCCGAAAGGCCGCATACGCGGCCTGCCTAGCACGACTGCTCGTGCCGTGATAGGAGCGTCCTCACCCCCCGCTGCCCCTGCACAGACACCGGCTCCTCGGCATCCGTTGGACGAGGAGGAGATCCAGCACATTGCTACGGTGGTGTTGAGGCTGATCAATGAGCATGATCAGCAGGGTAATGCTGCCGGACATGTCGAGCCGGCCCCGGATCAGCAGGATCCAGATCTAGGATTCGGCAACCCCTGATGAGCCCCTTCTCGTGCCCGGTCCAGCTTGTCTTCCCTCCCCCCGCCCGGTTGCCGCTTGTCCCCCCTCCCCCCGCCCGGTCCCAGCGTGCCCCCCTCCCCCCGCCCGGCTTGTACATCATGACTATTTTTTATAATTGATTGTATATATTTCTTTGTGTATTAATTATTGTGCGTTGCTGAGAATTGTGTATTGATTATTGTTGAGAATTGTGTATTGATTGTTGTGTGTTGTTGAGAATTAAAATTTTCATTACAGGTCTGGGTAATAGAAAAATAAAAAAAATTAATTTTTTTTTTTACTTTTGGCGACGGATTAATTCCGTCGCCAAAAGTCTTTCTTATACTAACTTTTGGCGACGGAATATTCCGTCGCCAAAAGTCTTATTTAGCGACGGAACATTCCGTCGCCAAAACATTACTCCGTCGCTAAATTCACAAAACAGAAAATAAATTAAAATACTAAAATATAATTAGCGATGGAATATCCGTCGCTAATTAATAAATAAATCCGTCACAAAAAAGTGCGATATTAGACGACGGATTTGAAAATTCCGTCGCCAAACTTTTAGTAACGGGCTTTTATACGAGGGACTTTTAGCGACGGTATATCCGTCGCTAAAGCTTTTAGCGACGGTATATCCGTCGCTAAAGCTTTTAGCGACGGATTTTCCCGTCGCTAAAAGCCTTTTTTCTTGTAGTGTTTGTGAATTCTTGGGTTATGTTTAGTAATTGTGGACATTGACCTCTATCGTGCTTTTTACCGTAGATTGACTTGGCTAATGATATGGATTTTATCGGTAATTGTTATTTGGGTCTGATTCAGTTTGCTTCTACTGTACTTATTCGCAAAAAGTCAAAGATATACTTGGTGCCGGGGCACATGTTATGAAAGTGGCGCATGGGCGCAGCGACGAATGTCGTGGAGACAATACTTGGTGTCGGGGCACATGTCATGAGAATGGCACATGGGCGCAGCAACGAACGTCGCAGAGCAATACTTGGTGCTGGGGCACGCATCATGAGAATGATGCAAGGGCGCAGCGACGAACGTTGCGGAACAATACTTGGTGTCGGGGGCATGTATCATGACAATGGCGCACAGGCGCGGCGACGAACGTCATGGGGATAATACTTGGTGCTGGGGCACATGTTTTGGAAGTGCCGCATGGGCGCGGCGACGAACGTCACGGAGACAAAGCACATGTCATGAGAATGGTGCATGGGCACGGCGACGAGAGTCGCGAAGCAATACTTGGTGCCGGGGGCACGCATCATGAGAATGGCGCAAGGGTGCAGTGACGAACGTCGTCGAACAATACTTGGTGCCGGGGGCACATATCATGACAATGGCACACGGGCGCGGTGACGAACGTTGCGGGGATTAGTACTTGGTGCCGGGGCATGTATCATGAGAATGGCAGAAGGGCGCAGCGACAAACGTCGGGGAACAATACTTGCTGCCGGGGGCACGTATCATGACAATGGCACACAACGCGGTGGCGAATGTCTCAGGGATCAATAATTGGTGTCGGGGCATGTATCATGATGATGGCGCACGGTGCACAGGCGACGAACGTCGCGAGGATATATTTGGTGCCAGGGCCCATGTTATGGAAGTGGTGCATGGGTGCAGCGACGAACTTCGCGGAGACAATACTTGGTGCTGGGGGCACGTATCATGACATTGATGCAGGGGAGCGGCGACGAACGTCGCGGGGATCAATACTTGGTGCCGGGGCACGTGTCATGATACTGGTGCAAGGGCGCAGTGACGAATGTCACGGAACAATATTTGGTGTCGGGGGCACGTATCATGACAATGGCACACGGGCGCAGGCGACGAACGTCGCAGAGATAAACTTGGTGCCGGGGCACATGTTATGGAAGTGGCGCATGGTCACAGCGACGAACGTCGCGGACACAATACTTGGTACCGGGGCACATGTCATGAGAATGGTGCATGGGCATGGCGACGAACGTCGCAGAGCAATACTTGGTGCTGGGGCCACGTATCATGAGAATGGCGCAAAGGTGCAGCGACGAACTTTGAGGAACAATACTTGGTGCCAGGGGCACATATCTTGACAATAGCGCATGGGTGCAGCGGCGAACATCGCGGATCAATACTTGGGGTGACGATGGTGCATGGGCACGGTGACAAACGTCGCTGAGCCGGCGCGAGGGCGTGCGTCAGGTGTCCTGAAGATGGGATGTGAGCTCAGTGTACCTGTCATAATAAGATAATGAATGCAACATGTAGTAATGACAAAGTCGAGAGTGATGGTATGCGGTCATCGATGATGGGTCATTCGGTGGTAGTGAGCGACTTTGGGTGATGGGCATCGCGGGAGCAGTATACGGTCACGGACGTTAGACGTCACGAGGTGGATGTACAACGGACGTCGTGAGGTTGATGTACAAACGTCCGTAAACATCGCGGAGGTGCAAAGACTCGAGAAAACAAGTGCGCGTGGGAGGGGAGGCCATAGGCCAAAAATTGGGGAAGGCCAAGGCCACAACCCATGGGGAGGCCGAGGCTGACCCCTTGGGGAGGCTGAGGCCGACCCTAGGGGGCGGCCAAGGCCAATGGCCAACTCCCATGAAGGGAGGCCAAGGCCACTCCCCCTTTTGGGTGAACTTTGGGTGCACCGACGGTAGGTGTTTTGATGGGCAATGACAAATCCAAAAGTTGCATTACGACGACCGTGTTGCCATGAGTCGTACCCATGTTACGAGCAAGGTGCCAAAGTCACATACGAAGCAAAAAAAAGTGTGAAAAGAACTTTATGCGAAAAGTGAGCAACCGGGGGGGCGGGGGGAAGGCCAAGGCCAACCCCTATAGGAGGCCGAGGCTGACCCCATGGCCTTGGGGGAGGCCAAGGCCGACCCCATGGGGTTGGTCAAGGCCGACCCCATGGGGTTGGCCACGGCCTTTACCCCTTGGCCCCGTCACTCCGGTTACGTCGTCGGTCGATATTTTTGATGAAAAGGTGTCCGGGTGGTCTTTGTGCGATGGTCGTGCTACCGTGAAATAAGTTGTCTAAGTCATGCGCCTTGTAGTGAAAAATGTACGTGACTTGAGTGTGTGCGTGCTGACTGGTTCGGTGCGTTAGAAATTTGACCGTTGAATCTGTCGACGTGTTCTCGTGAAGCGGGACCCCTAGTGGACCCTTGGGTATGACCAGAATGGATTGGGAACAGGGTGTAAATGAATTTTGAAGAGGAAGATGAATTTAAAGCTGATGGAATAATCAAAAAGGTTGGTTGTCAAGGGATATAGACAAAAGGAGGGCCTTGATTATTTCGATACATATTCACCAGTTACTAGAATAACATTCATTCGGATATAGATAGCTTTTGCAGTTAATAATAATATCAAGATACACCAAATGGATGTGAAAACTGCCTTCTTAAGTGGAGATCTAAATGAAGAAATCTCTATGGAGCAACCCGAGTGGTTTATAGCTCCTGATCAAAAGAGGAAGGTGTGCAAGTTTGTTAAGTCACTTTATGGACTAAAACAGACTCTAAAACAATGGCATGAAAAGACTCTAAAACAATGGCATGAAAAGTATGATAAAGTCATGATTAAAAATGATGGCTTTCGAATCAATGAATATGATAAATGCGCCTACGTTAAATGCACCGAATAGGGATATGTCATTATTTGTCTTTACATAGATGACATGCTCACTATCGGGAGCAATAGTGAATCCATTAAGGTTACAAAGAAAATGTTGACCAGTGTGGGTGTGGCTGATGTTATACTTGGTATGAAAATTACCTACACATCAAATGGACTAGTCTGATCCCAATCTCATTATATATTGAGAAAGTGCTAGCCAAATTTAAAAGTTATTATCACAGTCATGTGATGATACCACTAGATGTGAATTTACATTTAACAAAGAATATGATGAAGGAATATCTTAATTAAAGTATTTGCGTATAACTGGTAGCCTAATGTAGCATATGGTATCAGTAAACTGAACAGATATACTAACAACCCGAGAAAAAAATCGCTGAATAGCTATTATAAGAGTTTTAAGGTACTAAAAATATACTTTAAATTTTGGGCTGCATTACACCATATATCCAACTGTATTAGAAGGATATAGTGATGCTAATTGGATATCAAATTCTAATGAAATAAAGTTCACAAGTTGATATGTGTTTACATTAGGAAAAGTCGTTATTTCTTGAAAATCCTCGAAACAGACATGTATTACTGGATCCACTATGGAGTCTGAAGTCATTGCTTTAGATAAAGTAGGAGAAGAAGTAGAGTGGCTTCGTAATTTCTTGGAGGATATTCCAAATTGGCTAAGCTTCTACCACCAATTTTCATACATTGTGATAGTCAATCTGCAATTAAAAAGCACTATGTATAGCGGCAAGTCTAAACATATACGTTGTAGACACTATATCGTTAAGAAATTACTTTATAATGAAATTATCTCTATTGACAATGTGAAGTCAAAGGATAACATTGTGGATCTGTTAACAAAAGCTTTGATTAGAGAGAAAGAAAATATAGTATAATGCACAAATGGCCACGAAACTATGATCCATTTTTCATTTTAGTCACTGAATTTTAATTTATTCCATTGTGGTCACTGGATTCACAATTTTATCTAATTTGACAATTCAGTTTGCTGATGTTAATTTTCTCGGTTAAGTGAGCACGTGACCTCCTCATGGGCCTCAAAATAGGTGCAAAACCGTCTTTCCATTAAACATTTTTTTAATTCTTCGCATATGGCCTCTCTTTTCTTTTCTACCTAATGTTTGTTTTAAGTTTCATTGGTCTATAGGTCACCAATGACGGAATATTTCTTCTTATTTTTTCTCTCTCTACCACCACCTGCCGACTCAAACATTCACCACCATCCACACCATCATCGACCACCATCCACACCTTTACCACCTGCCATCCCAACCCATCGTCAACGCCATCACACCTATTCAACCACTATCCACATCTTCACCACCTGCCATCCAAGTCCAATCCAAATGTAACATAAATCGTATACAAGCTCCCATCTTTCATATGGACTTTACCCCCTCAATTCTCTGTTTTTTGACCTTCTCCATCCTAAATTCACCACAAACTTTCAAACCCACAAGCGGTGGGGGTCTGTGCGTGTGTCAACGACTAATTATCCAAGTGCTTCAGCATTGCGGCAGTAGTGAACTAGTGCTACAAGTACTCCGTCTTTGACTCAAGCCTCCACGTACTCCATGCAAACTGGACCTCGACAACGGCACCGTCATGATCCCCACGCTCACCGTCATGATCGCCGCTATACCATGCCTTCCCTAACTTTCCGAAGATTCCTTCTCTTGGCTTGTCTGACTCTTGTTCAGGGTGAGGATCATGTGCAACATACAGCTTCCCTGTTGTGGAGAAAAGAATGACTAGATCTATATATAGATCACAGAAATCAAAATCCAAAAAAGGTTGTTGATCCCTCAAGTATATTTGCAAAAATCATATGACAGAAAGCTAAGGCTAGATTACAGAAAAAGGCTGCATATAGATCACAAAATTCAGATTTTGATCTCCGAATTCAAAGCAGTGAAATGAAAATCGAACTGTTGATCCCTCATGTGTGTTTGCAGATTTCTGTTGATTCCTCATGTATGTTCACAGAAATCTAAGGCTATGAGAGAGAGAGAGAGAGAGAGAGAGAGAGAGATCCGCTGGTGATGAAATGAAAAAATATGGAAAAGAAGAGAGAGAGAGAGAGAGAGGTTGTGGTGACGTGGTGACCGGGTGTTGGTTATGGGCAATAGTGTGACGGGGTGGTCGTATGTCGTCAGCGCGTCGGTGGCAAAAAGATGATGGATGGCTTGCGATGGTGGCTCCGGCGTTGGCTTGAGGCATTGACTCGCGCCCGTGGATAAGAAAGACGATGGTACTGATTTTGGAGATGAAATCTGGGTGGTGGTTGGTGGTAAGTGGTCGGTGGTGGTGGGTGCTGTCAAGAGGTGTGGTGCTGTCAAGAGTGAAAATACGGAAAAGGAGGAGGAGGACAGCCGGCGCCGGTGCCATCTTCATCTTTCTCGCTTTTATGCTGTCCATGAGCAAACTAAGAATCGTAATTTTTTAGCCGTGAGCAATCTGGTATTTTTGTCCGTGTATTTCGATCTTCCATTTAGTCAAATGATATATACAAGTATTATTTGTCTAAACTAATAGATATGTATGTAATTTTACACTAATTTTAAGGATATGGTTATAATTAACTGTTTGTTTTTATATTAAAAATTCTTTCGGAGTTATAGTAGTCAAATTAAGTTTTAATAGGTTGTTGCCAACGAATGTGGGTTCGGGCCTACGTGGAGGTGCCACAAAGGTTACAGTCCGAATCAGCTTCCAGGTAGAGAAAGCGGTAGACAGCAAGGACGGAGTGAGGGCCGAGAGCAAAACTCCCCAGACAGACCGCGAGGGCTGGCAGTGCTGCGCAGGCAAGGCAAAGATGAATGGTGCCGGCGACCGACAATCCCAGCTAGGGTCAGCGTCAGGGGTGCAGCGTCAAGAGTCCGATGTCAGGTGCCCGAATGTGTTTCTCTTTCTAGAATTCCAGAGAGAATGAGTTTTAGAGAGAGAAAGTAAAAATGGCAAAATGAAAGAGTTCTGTTGAAAATGAAATCCAAGATCCCCTATTTATAGGGAAAAAGTGCCGATGTCATCAACGTGTCATCGGCTGACACGTGTCACCCCCTGGGAGTGACATGTCACCAGGGGGTCCACAAATACCGGTTCTCCGTTGGACTGTCAGTTCCCGAATTCGCACTGCCTTGCCCCACACAGCATCTCTCTACCTGTCTGAGAAGACTGAAGACACCGTGATCAGAGTAAGCCCGTTGCCCTAGCCTCCGGTCCAAGCCCTTACTGAATCCCACAGGCCTGGCAGCGGTGGGGAAGACCCGACGCCCAGCTGCCAGGTGGACTAGGCGCGATGCCCTCCGAAAGACCTGCTCCCGTCTCGGAGTGACCCGGGGGGTCATAGTCCCTAGGGGTGCCGACGCGAGCCCCCAGTGCCAGAACACGTAGGCCAGTCACGAAGACACCCTGGCGGAGATAGTGTCCCGGAGGAGTCGCCTATCCCGCGGGTGAGTCCTTGTGCCGGAGCACTTGGAACGCGTCAAGGTAGCATCCCGGAGGAGCTGTCTACCCGACGGGCCAGGTAGCATCCCGGAGGAGCCGTCTACCTGGCGGAAGGGGAGTTGAAGAGCTCCCTGACGGAGATAGTGTCCCGGAGGAGTCGCCTATTCCACAGGCCGAGATAGCATCCCGGAGGAGCTGTCTACCTGGCCGGCCGAGGTAGCATCCCGGAGGAGCCGTCTACTTGGCGGAAGGGGAGTTGAAGAGCTCCCTAATGGAGATAGTGTCCCTGAGGAGTCGCCTATCCCCGTTGAATGCTGCACACTCCGGAGAGTGGGTCGAAGCATGTTCCACGATCAAGGCAAGGTGTGGTGAAAGGTAGCATGACAGAGAGCCGGGGGGCACGACTGTATCAGTGGCGCGGTGCATGGGCACGGCGGAGTGAGTAAGGTGTCGGGGGCGCTGTAGTGGAGACAGAGAACCCGAGGGCACGGCTGTATCAGCGGCACGGCGCAAGGGTGCGACAGAGTGCGGGCGACGAGGGTCGCAGAGTAACTTCCTCCGAGCTACGGGGGTCGCGGAGTGACGTCCGAGCAACAGGGGTCGTTGCGTGGATGGCACGCGACCGTGAGCGACGGTCGTCATGGCGACAGAGCGGCCACAAGCGACGGTTATCGCGACGACGGGGCACGGTCGGGAGCGACGGTCGTCGCGACTATGGTGGAGAGCGGTCGCGAGTGACGGTCGTCGCGACTATGACAGAGCGCGGTCGCGAGCGACGGTCATCGTGACTATGAGCGAGTGACGGCGAGCAAGGGTCGTCGCGGCGATGGAGCACGGCCGAGAGCGACGGTTGTCGTGATTATAGCAGAGCGCGGTCGCGAACGACGGTCGTCGGTCGTCAAGGCAGGTGGCCGACCTCATAGGGTGGCCGACCCCCGAGGGAGGCCGAGCCCCTCAAGGTGGCCGACCCCATAGGGTGGCCGACCCCTTGGGGTGGCCAACCCCTAAGGTGGAAGGCACGCCGAGGTCGCTTCACGAGCAGTTCACGTGACTTGAGCATGCGTTGCTTTGACCGGCTCTCGAGCGTTGAAAAGTTGACCGCTGACTGGGTGATGTGTCGCGCAAAGTGGGTCCCTTAGCGGGTCCTGGGGTGCGACCAGAATAGGGTATGAACATAAGCCCCCTGCGTGTGGCGTGCACGGAGGGGCAACCCGAGCGGGCGTCGCACGCATAAACGATGTGGCTAGAGCCCATCCTGCTGCGGGGGCCAGAGTCCCTGGTGATGGAGCCGGCGATGACGCTAAGCCCGTGTAATAGTTTGATTGAGCCGGCGACGACATATAGCCCGTCCCCAGTTTGATTGAGCCGGCGATGGCGCTAAGCCCGTGATGGCGCTCAGCCCATGCCGCAATTTGATTGAGCCGGTGACGGCATACAGCCCGTCCCTCAGTTTGATTGAGCCGGCGATGGCGCTAAGCCCGTGATGGCGCTCAGCCCATGCCGCAGTTTGATTGAGCCGGCGACGGCATACAGCCCGTCCCGTAGTTTGATTGAGCCGGCGATGGCGCTAAGCCCGTGATGGCCCTCTGCCCATGCCCCAGTTTGATTGAGCCGGCGACAATATACAGCCCGTCCCGCAGTTTGATTGAGTCGGGGATGGCGCTAAGCCCGTGATGGCGCTCAGCCCATGCCGCAGTTTGATTGAGCCGGCGACGGCATACAGCCCGTCCCGCAGTTTGATTGAGCCGGTGATGGCACTAAGCCCGTGATGGTGCTCAGCCCATGCCGCAGTTTGATTGAGCCGGTGACGGCCAGAAGCCCGTCCCGTAGTTTGATTGAGCCGGTGATGGCGCTCAGCCCATGCCGCAGTTTGATTGAGCCAGCGACGGCATACAGCCCGTCCCGCAGTTTGATTGAGCAGGCGATGGCGCTAAGCCCGTGATGGCGCTCAGCCCATGCCGTAGTTTGATTGAGCCGGCGACGGCACACAGCCCGTACCGCAGTTTGATTGAGCCGGCGATGGCGCTAAGCCCGTGATGGCCCTCAGCCCATGCCCCAGTTTGATTGAGCCGGCGACGGCATACAGCCCGTCCCGCAGTTTGATTGAGCCGGTGATGGCACTAAGCCAGTGATGGCGCTCAGCCCATGCCGTAGTTTGATTGAGCCGGCGACGGCACACAGCCCGTACCACAGTTTGATTGAGCCGGCGATGGCGCTAAGCCCGTGATGGCGCTCAGCCCATGCCGCAGTTTGATTGAGCCGGTGACGGCATACAGCCCGTCCCACAGTTTGATTGAGCCGGCGATGGCGCTATAGCCACTGTCCGCTACACTGTGTAGCAGACATAAAGAAACTTTGTCCATTAGACTATGTAGCGGATGGGGCAAATAAAAAAAACTTAAACCTAGATTTGCTGGCTCTCATACGCCCATCAGAAATAAAACTCCAGTCTTCTGTCGAAAGATTATTAGAAAAAAATTACAAAAAATTAAAGGTCCACTGCATCTTCTTCTTACTAATCTTCGGCGTCATCTTCTTCCTCCTTTTGCAAACCCCCTGAACTTATCCCCAGTGCCTTGTAATGGTTCTGCTTGTCATGGTTAGTCATTTTGTTGCACAATGCACACCTTCTCAGCTTTTTAGGTTGAGTTGCCTGTTCAATAGAGCTTTTCATCCGCATAGATCTCTTGCGGCCTTTCGTTTGCGATATAATTGGATCCAAAGGCCGGATATCATTGTCGTCTTCCGCCCTCAGCTCATCATCTTCTGATTTCGTTGTAGGCTTGATGTCAGCCTCATTGCTAGCTGAAGCTGCTTCAAACTGGTCGACGATGGGCTCTTGCTGCTGAGCTACCTCGATGAGATGTTTATATCATGTCATTGTAGCAGCACCCTTTATGGACAAACGGATAAACATTGTGACCAGATAATTGTACCGCAACGCCTCTGATTCTTCAAAGTTAGTATACGGATGCTCCAAAAAGGCAATGGTACCATACAACATGTTTGCACCTTTCGTCCACCGTGGCAGGACATATTTATCGGGGATTGTCCTGATATTCTTTTGGGTGAAAAACCGCAGAATGTGTCTACACAGGATTCCATGGAACTCAAATTACATGTCACCGAATCCGTCAATGTGTCGTGGCTCACCGTATACATTCTGCGCAGCTTCTCAGGGACGAGGTCATTCACAAGCAAATAAACCTTGTACTCACGCGTAGACTTTTCTGCCACCTTGTTTATATTGTATCGTCCTAATTTTTGCAGCTCTACTTGGTATAGTGGAAAGATCTCCTTCCTATAAACTTTTGCACCGTTCAGCTCCAACGGGGTCTCAATCAACCTTCTCCTTTATTTGTACGTGCTTGCAAAGTCTACAGCCCTTTCTTTCATGAATAACGAGGCAACCGTTTTTTGTGCTCTACCCACAGAACTATCGAACGTGGCATTCATAGATTCACTATTGCCTGTTGTTTTCATGCCCATAGAAAAATACCTCCTTGTGTAAACACGAATCCATTGGTCTTTGAGCCCGTACAAGTGCTGGAGCCACTCGTTATCACGACCCGAACCCACGGGTGAGCCCATGAGCTAAGTCCATGACCGGCCGCAGACCCATACAGACAAGTAATTAGGGTTCTGCCAGGCCTTATTTAAAACTTATACACAATTCTATAATCATACATTAACTAACACCATAACATGAATTTCCAAAGATGCCCTTACAGCTCTTTCCAAAATCGTCTCTACTGAAATCCTCCATAGAGACTGATAGCATTTATTTTAAAGAAACCTCCTAGAATTAAGCTACGAACAATTCAAATAAATAACTGGCAGTTTTACAATTTCTTAGGAGCTTAAACAAACTTCCTAATGAGCATCTCATGCGGCTTCATTTTCATTACACCCTCATAATACCGAAGTTCATCTAAGTGTTCACCTGAAAACATTTATAAAAAGGGGGTGAGCTGGAGGCCCAGTAAATACACATGCTGTATCCCTAAAATAAATTTGAGGGTTTCAATTATGCCATTGTTTTCCTATTCACAATAAAATTTCAATGTTACCAAAATAAATACACTCAACATATCCACGTATATATATATATATATATATATATATATATATATATATATATATACATATATATATATATATATATATGTGTATATATATATATATGTGTATATATATATATGTGTGTATATATATATATATATATATGTGTATATATATATATATGTATATATATATATATATATACATATATATATATATAGGGAGCTGATCCGTTGATAGCGCTAGCAACTTAACCCAAGTTGCTAGCGCGATCTGACCGTCCACGGTCGAGAATGGACGGCCAGATCCCCGCGCCACGACCAGTATTTTTTTTACCCGTCCGCTACATAATGTAGCGGACGGTAAATTATCGTCCGTTACATTATGTAGCGGACGGCCAGACAGCGCTAGCAACTTGCTAGCGCTATCAATGGATCACGACCCACACACACACACACACATATATGTGTGTGTGTGTGTGTGTGTGTGTGTACTTGCATCAAAAGA
>JAVXUP010004367.1:0-33679 GCA_033070095.1 Escallonia herrerae | reverse complement strand
CCAGCGGTTGGCCACGTGGGACAAAAAGGCGAAAAAGGTGTACGGTCACTGCATTAATGGCAAAAAAGGCACGAGAAATGGCACGAGAAATGGTGAGAAAATGGCGAGAGAGAGAAAAAGGACACCAACCGCATGCACAACCAGCGGTTGGCATTAATATCCCTGCCACGTGCCGTCCCCCACCCCTGCCACGTGGCCCAACCCCATGGCCCCTGCCACGTGGCGTCCCCCTCCCCCTGCCACGTGGCCCACCAGCATGGCCAACCGGCGGTATTAGCGATGGCCCTGCCACGTGGCATCCCCTCCCCCTGCCACGTGGCAGAGGGAGGGCACCAACCGCGGGTGTACCAGCGGTTGGGTCCCGCCCCTCCACGGGAGGTGCCACCCTGCCACGTGGCCCAACCGCTGGTACCACCAGCGGTTGGTCCCTCCCCTGCCACGTGCCGCCACGTGGCCCAACCGCCGGTACCACCCGCGGTTGGTCCCCTCCCCTGCCGCGTGGCGTCCCCTCCCCCTGCCACGTGGCCCAACCGCTCCTACCACCCGCGGTTGGTCCCCTCCCTCTGCCACGTGGCGTCCCCTCCCCCTGCCACGTGGCCCAACCGCTCCTACGACCCGCGGTTGGTCCCCTCCCTCTGCCACGTGGCGTCCCCTCCCCTCATCCGCAGGGCCCAACCGCTCCTACAACCCGCGGTTGGTCCCTGCCCCCTCCCCTGCCACGTGGCGCCCCCCCCCGCGTGATGCCCCACCTGGTGTCCTTCCCCACGATGCCACGTGTCGTCCTTCCCTCCCCCGTGATGCCCCAACGTGGTGTCCTTCTGCCGAATTTTTTTTTTGCAGCAGCCTTTGACCGCATAAACACCCACCCTTCCTCACTTTTTTCTGTCTTTTTTCTTCTCTCTTCCTCGCTTCTCTCTTTATAATCCCCTCCCCCGAACCCTTCTTCTGCACTCTGTCATCTTTTACCAACTTCCTTCGTACTTCATATCTCACCTACATAATCTCCACAACAATACAAATCAAAAAATTTTACGCTAGAAGATCGTGGATAACCGCTAGAAGATCGGTAGTTTTTTCTTTAAATACATCAAGTCACAACAAGTAAGTATTTTGAATTTCCTTATAATTCAATGTTAGGTTTATACAAATCAGCGTATTACATTTATAGATTCCAAAACAGAGATTTTTTAGGGTGCCAAATATAGACAGTTTTTCACGAATTTATAAAAAATAGCTAGAGCTAGATTTTGCCAAAATACAAAAAAGAGACCCTAGTTATTCTTAAAGGATCTGTCTCAGGTAAAAATTTCAGATTTTTCCAAAGACTGGAAAGGGGTTAACTGATACGGGGAACCTTGTAACTCTGCAGTGTATTTTAAAATATCAAGCTAGCGCGATTTCGCGCGAAACTTTTATGAGAATCCTAGGATGTTGGGAAGTTCCATTCCCCAGGAATTCGGGCCATTCCGAAGCCGTTACCTATTTTTTTGGCCGAACGGCCCTTTAAGCGCTTGATCCGGACACCGGTTCGCGATTTTTGGGCGAAACCTCCGTAAAATACTTTTTATGTCAAGAATGAATTCAGGAAGCCTCAAGTAGCATTTCGAAGCACTTTTGATATTTTTTTATGCCAGGGGCATTTCGGTAATTCGCCGCCCCGAGAGGGGTATTTCGGTAATTTTACAGTGCTAAGTTTTTTGACGGACTTTTTAGTCCAGAAATATAATTACAAAACCTGAAATGTTGTTTTGAAGCTGACGTGGCGCGCGTAGGGGTGTTTTGGTAATTTTCCCGCGCCAAGGGGTGTTTTGGTAATTTTCCCGTGCCAAGTTTTTCAAACGACTTTTTAGTCCAGAAATGTAAGTAAACCACCTGAAATGTTGTTTTGAAGCTGGTTCGGGGGCGTTGGGGTGATAGTGAACGCTCAGGGGCATTTCGGTAATTTGCCGATGTTCGGGGGCTATTTTGCTAGGAAGGATCCAGCTTAAAATTCATACCTTAAAATAACTTTTAGTTCAGGAAAGGGTGTGAGACACCCGAAAACTTATTTTGTTCCAGATGTTCTGAACCTTGTGACGCACCGGCGATGACTGCCAGGGGATATTTTGCATAAGTAGCGGGTGTTTTGGTAACTTGCCCCCTTTAAAATTTTTCCTGATATATTTGGTATATAATTGACGTAATACATTTAAAAACTTGACTTTAAAGCGGTTTTGAGGTGTTGGAGGTGTAGGGGCCATCGGGCTATATATTGCTATATAACCACGTTGGCGCTAAATTCAGTGGGAACTAGCGTAATTAAGCGTTCGGAGTGGTGGGAATTGAGGATTTGTTTTAATACATTGAAATAATGACTATTGCTAATGTGTTGGTAAGCTAGGTTAAAGATCCAGTTATAGTTTTGGAATGTAAATATTATGGATATTATGGACGCTAAGTTGGTTTATAATTATATTTTGTTCTTAAAGGTATGAATTTCAGCTCTGGACCTCATGATACATCAATCCTATACGATGACGATGACCACGTCGCGAGGCACGTATTTGACGGTGTCGATAGGGGTGTTTTGGAAACAATTCAAAGCACAAGGCACCTTGAAGAGTGGGTACTAAACGAGGAACAAATACAGCTATTACACCGTCAAAATTTAACCCTGTTCACCGATCCCGGGAAATGGTCTCGACACGACGATTGCCTTATATCCGCTCTAGTTGAACGATGGAGGAGCGAGACGAACTCATTTCACTTCCGGTTTGGTGAAATGACTGTTACGTTAGAGGACGTCGGATTTATACTTGGAATCCCATGTCACGGCAGACCCGTTACTTTGAACGTGCCGTCTGCATCCATAGCGAATATGGCTATGCAGTATTTTCCGGGAATTCCAAGGGCAGCGCTTACAACAAACGGCGTCAAGCTTAAATGGCTGAGAGAGCAGTACGGCGTGCTACCGGATGAATACACTCCTCAAGATTTCGTGACGTATACGAAGGCATTCCTTCTGTATATTATTGGAGCTATATTACTTCCGACGCATTCGAAAAACACGGTGCATCCGAAGTATATGGTGTTCTTGGAGGATCTTGAGGAGGTATACTCCTATTCGTGGGGTTCAGCTGTCCTTGCGCACCTATATCGAGCACTGCATAAGGCTACGAGAAACGGTGCCAAGTCCATTGCCGCCTGCCTGACTCTATTACAGGTATGAGCATTTATTTTCTTGGTAGGATCCTTAGTCAATATATTCGGGATTAATTACTAATTCCATATAATGTTTGCATTCACAGGTTTGGTCTTACGAGAGGCTACCCATGGGTCGTCCACAACCGTTGGTAGATTCCGATGAGACGTGGCCTAGGGTGTGGGCCTGGGGGCCTACGACCAACCGGAGGTGGAGACGGGTAGACACTCACCACCATCTAAAGTTCTATCGGGGGGAACTAGAGATACTAGATGCATCCCAGGTGACGTGGCAGCCATATGGCAAGGTGATGCATCTGTTGGATGAGTGGTGTTGGCAACTTCCGGTGTCGTACGTGCTGGCAGGTTTGGTTCGGGTGCCGCTCATTCACTTCGAAGAATGTGAGTTTCAGATGCCCGATCGAGCTATGAAGCAAGCTGGCTGTCCACAAGGGATACCAAAACCCGCTGTAGACATGCGGCCATACAGGGGTGGTCGAGGGCCGAACTTCGAGGTGGCTGATGCCTTGATTTTGTTGGGTGACGAGGTGCACCAGTGGAATACCTGGCAGGAAACGTATGATAGCCTTGTATCGCTGAAGCACGACGGCATTAGTACTGAGGAATACTTACAGTGGTTTCTCAGGGTGACGCGCACGAGGGTGAATCGCCCTTCCCAGGTGAAGAAGACATCGTACGCGCCACGTGAGGTCTATGACCAGTTCTGGGCATTGGCCATTGTAAGTCATGCTAGTGTTGTTTGATAATTTATTTGCGCACCTTATCGACCATTTGTCAAATATGATTAGCCATATTTTTCTATGCATGTTTTTTAGGTTGACCAGGGCATTGAGGTGTTCAAGCAGCTGGAGTCGTTTGACTGGTTTGTCGCGCAGGCTCCTGACAATCTCAAGAGGTCCATTGAGAAGTACAAGACTGAAGTTCAAAACTTTAGTCTTGCGTACCGGGGTTACGAAGGGGAGCCGTCTAGTCGCCCTCGTCCTGAAGCGTACGACTATCAGCCCCAGAGTCAGGTGTGGGAGTCGTCTGGTCGCCCTCTTCCTGACGCGTACAACTATCAGCCCCAGAGTCAGGTGTGGGAGCCGTCTGGTCGCCCTCCTCCTGACGCGTACGACTATCAGCCCCAGAGTCAGGTGTGGGAGCCGTATAGTCGCTTGCCTCCTGACGCATACGACTCTCAGTGCCAGAGTCAGGTTCCCCAAGTAGGAATCCAGGCCTCGCGCCCAAGCTTTCGGTCGGACAAAGGACAAGCGACGAAGCCATTGAGGTCGGACAAGATGGCTTGGATCGACCGGCACTACTTCGGGCATGAGCCTGTCAATTCAGCAGACTTTCCCTTGCGACATTCCTAGGTCATGAGGATATCAGAACGTTGGCGCCGGAGACAGATCTTTCAAATTTTGTCATGAACGCTTACATAGAACTGCTCCGGATTAGAGAGCAACGTTTTAACCGTTCTGAATATTTGAAGCTTAACATGTATCCCACTCATTTTGTGGAATTAACGGTGAGAGAATTCACAGAATGGAGGCGAGGGGGCGGTAGGAGTAAGTGGAAACCAGGTCGAAACGTGTTAGGCATGATGAACGCAGACTATCAATGTCCCGCTGCTGATGCGAACCTTATCATGATACCCTGTCATCATGCAAACCACTGGTTCCTATTAGTTCTCCATCCAGCGTTCAGAACGGTTCACATATACGATAGCCTAAGGGAGGACGAGCCTGGACAGCTGCTGGCACAGATGTACAACGAGTACATCACTTTAGTGGTTAGTATTTATTTTTTGACCTTGGCCCATAGTATATTGTTCTTGTCTCATAGGCTTGATTCTCGTTTTTATTGTTGGATGCAGACTACTGTCCTCTCGCTAGCATGCGGACGGCCACAGGGTGACCCTTGGACGGTCGTGATGATAAAGGACCGACCAAAGCAATATAACGGTCACGATTGCGGGATTTACGTCCTCAAGTACATGGACTACGTTGCTCGCTCGGAAGTGCTCAAACACTCCTCGTGGACTAGGAAGGATGCCTTGACGTTTAGGTATAGGATAGCCTGGGAGCTGAAAAAGAATGAAGCTAGACGCATTCATTACCATTATCCTGACGTGCGTGGCTAGCTGCTGTGATGTTACAAAAAATTGTACCAAAAAGAAATGTACATAATTTTTCGCATGCTATGAATTTGGCGCTAAAATGTGCGCGAATATACCTTTCATATGACGGCATTCGAAAAAATTACGCGTCTCGCTTTTCGCCGAAATTCATAGAAATGGGCTAACTAGCGTGCATGAGGTGCAATGAGCGAAAAAAAAAGTGACAAAAAAAATTTTAACTTTTTTCGGAAGCTATCAAATGCGGCCTATAGTGTGCCCGAATAGGCCCTTCCTAGGAAAACTCAAAAATTAATGTGTCTCGTTTTTCGCCGAAAGTCTTACAAATGGGCTAACTAGCGTGCCTGAAGTGCAATGAGCGGAAAAAAAGTGACAAAAAAAATTACAACTTTTTTCGGAAGCTATCAAATGGGGCCTAAAGTGTGCCCGAATAGGCCCTTCCTAGGAAAACTCAAAAATTAATGTGTCTCGTTTTTCGTCGAAAGTCTTACAAATGGGCTAACTAGCGTGCCTGAAGTGCAATGAGCGGAAAAAAAGTGACAAAAAAATTACAACTTTTTTCGGAAGCTATCAATTGGGGCCTAAAGTGTGCCCGAATAGGCCCTTCCTAGGAAAACTAAAAAATTAATGTGTCTCGTTTTTCGCCGAAAGTCTTACAAATGGGCTAACTAGCGTGCCTGAAGTGCAATGAGCGGAAAAAAAGTGACAAAAAAAATTACAACTTTTTTCGGAAGCTATCAATTGGGGCCTAAAGTGTGCCCGAAAACGGAGTTACCAAAAATATCAATAATCCACAAATCAAATCACAAATTAAAGATTGCACAAACCAAATCACAAATTTAAACATTATAAAAGTTCAATTTATACAACTGAAACATTAACCCTAACACTCTTCCTCATCATCGTCCTCCTCGACCATACTGCCAGGTTCGATACCTAACACTTTATAATGGTTTCTCTTGTCATGATCAGTCATCTTATTACACAACGCACACTTTCGTAATTTTTTTTGACCCGTTGCTTCTTCAATCGGATTCTTCATGCGTATTGCTCGTTTTCGCCCTTTTGTTTGAGAAATAATTGGATCAAAAATGTCGTCCTCCTCACGTTGTAGGTCAGTGCCGTCAATGACTGGCTGTTTGGCTCGATTGAATCTACCGCCTGGAGTTGGTCGAGTAGTCGGAGTGTCCACAGTTTCTGGTAATGCCATCCTAAACTGTGCATGCATAGCCTTATCCCGTGCGGCTGCTTCAACTTGATACCTGTACCCATCAAATGTCGACGCTGCATCCATTGATAAACCGTGCATGATGTTACAAAGGTGATTATATCGCAGCGACTCAGATTGCTCGAAATCAACTGAAACATTGGGCACGTAAGGAATGTGACCGTGGACTCTGTTGGCTTCCTTCGTCCACCGTTCCAAGATATACGGTGGAGGGATTTCACTAGCATTCTTGGCGCTCAAAACCCTCAACGCGTGTCGACAAAGTATACCTTTATGCTCAAACAGTTGACAGTTGCAATTAACCAACCCAGTGTCCTTACAAATTGCTACGGTAAAATGTCGTCTGGTCCTCGGAGCCGACGAAGAGCACGGATTGGCGAAGTTCGTCACATTTGTCAAAGCATAAACCTTGATGTCTCTGGTGGAATACTCGTGCAACTTTGTCATGCCATATTGATTCGACTTTAGTAGTTCCTCTTGAAACTGTCGAAACATTTCCTTGGTATAGACTTGAGCCGCATGAGCCTCTAAAGGTGAATAAAGTAGTATAGCTCTTTCTTTGCAAACTGTAGCCGCGTCGGCTTCTCTCTCACGGTACAATTGCCTGTCAACGGCTTTCTGCATCTCTAGTACGAACTCCGCTATACTTGAAGACTGGCCTACGTACCCATCAAAGAATGAATTCATAGCTTCGCTTCTCGAGGTCGTAGTCATTCCGGCTGCAAAAAAATTCTTGGTGTAGGCACCGACCCACTGTGTCTTGATCTCATACAACGATTGTAACCATTCGTGATTGTGCAAATAGTAAGTATCCATTAACGTGGCCCACCTCTCCTCGAACACGTCTACCGTCAACGATTTCTTCACACATGTATTAAAGTCAGTCTTGAATGACGGATGGTTTGCATATACATGGTGAAGCCGTTCGGGATATTTGTTGCTTATGTGCCATGTGCACAGGCCATGGTGAGTATCTGGAAGGACCTTAGCGATTGCATTTTTCATTGCCAGATCTTGGTCGGTGATGATGGTCTTTGGAGGAATATGATACATTGCTTGAAGCCACGTTTCAAATAACCACGTAAATGACTCCTCCGTCTCATCCCTAAGCAGGGCAAAGCCAAACGAGATTGACTGATAGTGGTGGTTCACCCCGGTGAACGGAGCAAAAGGCATAGAGTACTTATTGGTGCGGTATGTGGTGTCAAACGTCACAACATCCCCAAAATTTTGGTAAGCAGCTCTAGAACGGGGGTCCGCCCAAAATATAGTACTAATGCGGTTCTCATCATCCAGTTGGAGACTGTAAAAAAATCCAGAATTCTCACTCTGAAGGGACCTGAAGAGATCAAGTGTAGTTTGAGAATCACTCTTACCGAAAGACTCTCTCCTCTGAGCACGAAGTTCATTTCGAAGGTCTACTTCGTTGAAACTCAACTTGTCAATCCCCCCAGCCTGGCTTGAGAAAACCCCCATCATCTTAGAAGGTGGAATTTTAGCCTCGGCCATTGTAAAAATTAGTTGTCTGTGTGCCGCGCTTATTTCTCGGTGTTGATGAATTTGACCAATCTTACTGGGGGTCATCAACTGATGATTATGGCTCAACTCCACTCCTGTGACAACCCAATGGTTTTCATTTTTTCGGTGTACTGCATACACATGGGCCTTGCAGCCGGTACCCGGAAATGTGTCCCGTTTTCTTTGTCTTGTTGTCCCTTCGTCACTGATCCGAACGACCGGAGTTACATGCGGTGCTCCTCTATGACACTCAAATAGTCTTGCACCAATTTGATCTGTATTCGCCCGTTTTCTAGTCGTCTTAGTTCTAATACCGAAACCTATCGTTTTCGAATATGCTCTATAGTATGCTTCAACTTCGTCCAGTGCTTGAAAAACTTGACCAACGTAAGGTGGATCAGAACCTTCACAAAAATTATTTCCTCCAGTTGCATCCATATTTATACTGGAATCTAAAAAATAAAAATTATATCATTCTCAACAAGTCATAGATTTAAATAAAAGAAGAATAAAATTTATTTAAACCACCGTCTTTCGAGAAATTTGGTATAATGTAAAATTAGCAAAATAGCCCCCGATGAGCGACAAATTACCGAAATGCCTCCGGGGGTTCATTATCACCCTAACGCCCCAAATCAGCTTCAAAACAACCTTTCAGGTGCTTTGCTTACATTTCTGGACTAAGAAATCCTTTGAAAAACTTAACGCTGCAAATTTACGAAAATACCCCTATCGGGGATGCGAATTACCAAAATGCCCCCTGACAACAAGCTTCCTGAATTCACTCTTTAAAATAACTTTTCAGGTGTCTCACACCCTTTCCTGAACTAAAAGTTATTTTAAGCACAGATTTGTGTAACGTAAAATTAGCAAAATAGCCCCCGGGGGTTCATTGTCACCCTAACGCCCATCAAACCAGCTTCAAAACAACCTTTCAGGTGTTTTACTTACATTTCTGGACTGAAAAACTTTTTTTCGGGAAAATTACAAAAACACCCCTCGCGGGGGGGCAAATTACCAAAATGCCCCCTGGCTTCAGAAAATATCAAAATTGCTTTAAAACGCTATTTTAAGCTTCCTGAGTTCATTCTTGATTTAAAAAGTATTTTACGGATTTTTCGCCTAAAAATCCCGAACCGGTGTCCGGATCGAGCGCTTAAAAGCCCGTTCGGCCAAAAAATTAGCTAACGACTTCGGAATGGTCCGAATTCCTGGGGAATGGAACTTCCCAACACCCTAGGGTTCTCATAAAAGTTTCGCACGAAATTGTGCTGTCTTGATATTTTAAATTACACTGTAAAGTTACAAGGTTGCGCGTATCAGTTAACCCCTTTCTAGTCTTTGAAAAACTCTGAAATTTTAACCTGATACAGATCTTTTGAAAATAACTAGGGTCTCTGTTTTGTATTTTGGCAAAATCTAGCTCTAGCTATTTTTTATAAATTCGTAAAAAAACTGTCTAATTAAGTTTTCACCTTTAGCGACAATTACGCCCCGCAATCAGCTGCAAAATAACATTTCAGGCGTTTTACTTACATTTCTGGACTTAAAAGTCCGTTGGAAAATTTTTTCGGGAAAATTACCAAAATACCCCTCTCGGGGTGGCAAATTACCAAAATACCCCTGGCTTCAGAAAATATCAAAAGTGCTTTAAAATGCTATTTTAAGCTTCCTGAGTTCATTCTTGATCTAAAAAGTATTTTACGGATTTTTCGCCTAAAAATCCCGAACCGGTGTCCGGATCGAGCGCTTAAAAGCCCGTTCGGCCAAAAAATTAGCTAACGGCTTCGGAATGGCCCGAATTCCTGGGGAATGGAACTTCCCAACACCCTAGGGTTCTCATAAAAGTTTTGCGCGAAATCGCGCTGGCTTGATATTTTAAATTACACTGCAAAGTTACAAGGTTGCGTGTATCAGTTAACCCCTTTCCGGTCTTTGGAAAAATCTGAAATTTTTACCTGATATAGATCTTTTGAAAATAACTAGGGTCTCTGTTTCGTACTTTGGCAAAATCTAGCTCTAGCTATTTTTTATAAATTCGTGAAAAATTCTATTTCTGACGCCCTAAAAAATCGCTATTTTGGAATTTTTCGAATGTAATACCCCGATTTGTCAAAACGTAATTTTGACGCCCTTTGACGCCCTAAACACGAATTTTAGACTATTGTAAGAACAACTTAAGCGTAACACAATTTAAACAATCAATTGGTAAGAACAAATTGAAAAATACTTACTTGTTTTAACTTGATATATTTCAAGAAAAATCCACCGGTCTTCTAGCGGTTATCCACCGATCTTCTAGCGTAAATTTTTTTTGTTTGTATGTAGGTGAGATAGGGAGAATGAGGAGGGTGGAAGAAATGATTCGGGGAGGAGGGATTTTATAGAGAGAAAAGTGAGAGAGGAAGAGAAGAACCGTGAGTGAACAGCAGGGAGGGGGAGGGGGGAATGACACGTGGGGGTGGGGGGGTAGGGTGGTAATGACACGTGGGGGAAGAGGGGGTTCACGGGTGGGGGAAGGGGGGTTCACGGGTGGGGGAAAAGGACATAGGGTGGGGGCCACGGGGTGGGGGGCAAGGGGGGTGACGGGTGGGGGGTGGGGTCACGGAAGGCAATAATGCCAACCGCATGTAGGAGTTGCGGTTGGGCATTATTGCCACCATTTTCTCACGAGTTTTTCATTTTCTCGTGATATTTTCATGAATTTATCATAGTATTTTCGTCATTTTTTGTCCCTTTTCGTCCTTTTTTGGCCCACGTGGCCAACCGCTGGTAAGACCAGCGGTTCGGTGGAGAAATTTGTTATTTCTCCACCGGTGGGTGTGGATCGGCCCCCATATATATATATATATATATATATATATATATATATATATAGATTTGAGAATTCTTTCTCTCTTTTTTTTTTTTTGAAAAGCCTATTTAAGTAAACCTCTCTGTTTTCTAATAATTGAATTCTTTTTTCATTACAAAACCAATTCATGTCAATCCTAATTCCCCAAAACTGATCATATCATAATCAAAGAAACTAAGGACTCTGGATTAATTAGTTTTGAGCACATTATAGAAGATTTACGCTCTGTTCGAATCTGGTTTTTTTTTTTTCCAATTTTTCTCCAGTTTTGTAAACTGAAGAAAATAAACGCATTTTTCACATAATTTTTTTCTCTCTTCTTTAGTTTTGAAAACCAGTTTTTAAAACATGACTGTTTTTTAAAACTTTCATTTGGAGTTTTGGGTTTTCAGTTTTTATTTTGAGACCACCACAGCCACCGCCGGCCACTACCACGCCCCACCGCAATCACTACCAAAGAAAAAACTCAAAATAAAAAAACTGGGTAATCAAACACGCATTTGTTTTTGTTAAAAAAAATAAAACTGATTTTTTTTTTTTTTGAAAAAGAAAACCGAAACTGGAAATGTTTTCAAACGCTACCTGAATCAATTGACTTTTTTTCCGCCAAATACTTCGACCCTAATTTAATCAGATTTCACAATTTTGGAATCAATCATGAACACCCTCTTAAGAACGCAGGATTAAACAACGTCAAACAATCAAGATATTTAAACCATATAACACAAGATTCAGCAGTAAAGCTTAAATCTAACCATTTAGATCGCATGTTATAAGGCTTACTTTTGATTATTTCTCATCAACTTTTAATTATATGATTGCTAATTAGAATTGAATGATCTAGAGTTTTGCCTTTGTGATTGATATCAGTACATCTGATTGGATTTAAATGAAACTTCTTTCACGATGATTACTTCATTATACTGCTCAAATCCCCATCCACGTGATCTTGGCTTTGTGCTTATCATTAGGTATTTTAGAATTCTTCCTCTCTCTTTTTTTTTGCAAAGCCTATTTAAGTAAACCTCTCTATTTTCTAATAATTGAATTATTTTTCCATTACAAAACCAATTCATGTCAAACTACGTTCCCAACTATATATGGTCCTTGAATATGTAAGTTATTTGCGCGTTGTCCTCGGAAGCAAATCCAATTTTACGTGTTTTGACATAAAATTGACTTTGCTACATTTTCAAGAAAAAAAATGCGCTTTGTGGCTAAAATAGCTCGGCTGCGACCAAAACAATCTGAGCAAACAGAAATTCTAAAGTTGCTAATGGAAACAGTTGAACAGTTAGGTAAATCGGCTCAAGTAATTTTTAAATCAGTCAAAATATTTGCCTCGGAGATGCTAAAACTCTCTGAGCAAAATGTTTGAACCGATGTGTCGACTACTTTGTAACCAATCCAACTTCTTTGTTTTCGGTCAAACTATTGCAGTCTTCAAAATGGTTCCACTGTGATGACATATTTTTTGCCGCTATTGATTAGCGTTGAATCTTGTGTCACACAATACCGTCATATGTATATAACAATATTTACTATTTTATATATTGGATTCATATTTCCGGATGGCTAAAAAAACAACCATTAATTACGTCTACAACAACCTCTGATTAGAGAAATGCAAAATACAAATCTATCATAAATAACTAAACAACATATATATGAACCTTCATTTTTTTCATGAATCTTAATACATCATAAAATTTTACATGAAGTAAATAAAAGGTTACAAATTAAAAAAAAATGGGATTCACCTTGATCCCATACTTTCTTCTTTTCCTTTGTGCCGCAAGCCAGTTTCTTTTCTCTTCAGCAGCCCCACTTTATGCTTCTTTGCCGAGTCTTTGGCTGCTTCTCTTCCTTTGTCTTCTCTCTCTTTGTTCACTTTTTCCTCTTTTCTTCTTTATTAGTTGCTATCTCTTCCTTCTTTTTTTTTTTTTTTTTCCTAACTTTCCCCTTTTCCTCTGCCGAGAGCCCCTTTAAGTAGCTGAAGTGTCCCTCCCTTGAATACAACTTCACTTTAAGCTAATCTTATGTGTTGATAAAATTAAGTCTATCTTTATTAATTACTATCTCTTTTCTCCAAGTCTTTTAATAAAATCAAACTTTATCTAACTTTTGACAGAATCTGACTTCATCCATGGATATGGCCACCTTTATCCCAATTGGGCCATAGCCAGCCCAATTCAATATTTATTGAACTTCTAAAGCGGACCAAAATTTGGGCTTTGTTTTAGCAACCTCCTTTGTCAAAATTTTGGTGCCAACACACTAATTTGCCTGTTTTAAGCATTGAATCATCTTAAGCAGACAGTTTTTTTGGCGCAATATATATGAGTAATTATTTATGAATTCAACTCTTGCATATTATTTTTTACAAGTCTACAACTCTCCCTCTCTATTTGATAAGGATGTCTTTTGACATATCATCCTTGAGCTTAGTATTCTCTTAAGTCCTTATTTATTCAAATCTAGAACTTTGCTTGTACTTGCCTGTCAAGAGTATACTCCATTTATTTAAGTTTTCATTGTGAACGATTATTGCCTTATGAAGGTACTAAATAATTTTGTGGGTCATGCTACACCCAAAGCTGGTTATTATTGGTGCACGAGGACTGGATGTAAGCAAGTGGAGTTGAAATAGTAAAAATCTTATATTGATTGTTTCCTTTGTGCATTTTTCTTATGTTTTATATCATTGTGACGACCCGGTCCGCAGGCTATGCACTTCTTAATAGGGCTAGTCAAATAGGTAATTACGCGTTTATAGGCAGAGCCTTATAAGTCCAATTATAAATTATTCACAACTGATGTTGGACATCACATTCTCCCCTTCTTATGCCCTAGCATCCTTGCTAAGTCCTGAATTTAATCTTGTCACGTGTAGTCTGGAATTTTTCTCTCTAGCCATTGTTAGATAATACTGAAGGCCTAATTGGATTGGCCCGATTCACGTTGTCTTCATGTCACAACCTCCAGCAACCTAACCAAATAGCTCAGTTCAAATTTTCAAGAGTCGGCTCTGATATGATTTGTAATGATCCGGTCTAAGACATCACTATTGGGCAATGCCTCTTTAAAATAGGCTGATCAAATAGTTATTTATGAATTCATAAGTGAATTTATAAATAGAATCTTACAAGGCTAATCATAAACTATTTGTCATCTAACATAAGATATATCACCATTGTGCAGCTAGTTTTCCATGAATACCTGTTCATCCCCCTTTTAGGTGTATCTGGGAGGACCTACAGTTCTATCAATGACGTGCTTACACACCTAATTATGGAAATGTCACAACTATCTTGAGGTCATTTGGCATGTATAATCCAAGATTATTCTCTTAGTGTTTGACATTTCTAAAACGTTAGTGAATGTTTCCACAGGTGTAAGATCAAATTTATGTTTGTCTTGTATATTTATAATTGGTGAGGGTATATTTCAGGTGCACGCAAACTACAGTCCACCTTGCGGAATAAAAAGATAATTTACCGTTAAAGAATTAAATTTGTTGTTTTGAAAAATTCAAATAGGTCGCTAAGTGAAATTTCCATGGATATATCAAAAGCCTGAATTTTTTTTTTTTAAGTGTCACTGAGTTAATTAGAGATTACCAAACATGTTTCTAGTTTTAGCCAATATTTTGTATTTCCTCAACCTCTCAAGCTATACATATCAGTTTATAGAGTGATTCTCAAACTGCATGTAGGTGGTACAAATTTAAAGTTATGCAATGACATAAAGTAGGCCTAAAACAAACTTCCAATGAAAGATAACCAAGCCTCCAATGCATAGTTATAAATTTCATTCCATACTGGCGAACAATCACGATGTAGTTCGACTGAGTATTACGATATTGGTTTGGGATTTCTACTAGAGTTTGGTATTGAAGATCTCCGTAAACCAATTGACTAAAAGGATCGTGTTTGTAATTTTGTGTATAGAAAAAGAGGTGATGGTATCGAAGTACAAATAAAGAAGGTTTTGTTCATAAAATTGGATCTTTGATCAAACTAATTCATACAAGAAATATTTTGTGTTTTAGTAATGAATTCAAGAAAATCAATGTTTTTGATAAAAAGGAAGTTCGCTGAGACCACTGTGTACAAACGAATAGTGTTTAACAATTTTATTTAAATGATAATCCCTCGGTCCCACAAGAATGATCATATTTTCTTTTTGGGCTGTTTCACAAAATTTTCTCATTTTTAATATTAAGAAATATTATGTAGGTATTTTTACATATTTTCCCTTTTTAAGCATTTTTTTAATTCGATTTTTCTCTCCACATTTAACTCTCTACCAACTCATTTTCTCTCTCATGCTCCACTCTCTTATACTTTTTATTCTATTTCTCTATCTACATTTAACATTTCACAAATTTTTTTTTCTCTGCCCACTTTCTTCCCATCTTCTCTCCAAATTGTAGAATGAGAAACACAAAATATATGATAAATATCTTTAATCTACGTGCAAAAAAGAAGGGATCGATTTATGTAAGAAGGGATCGATTTATGTGAATGAGAATCACATAGTGATGGAGAATCACTATGTATGTATGGGTTGTGAATGAGATTTGCAGAGTATCAAGGTCGTCTATGGTGGATTCCTCGTCTAGAATGAATCCGGATATAGTAGACCAGGAAATCCAGTAAGTGGCCTGAAAGGGCTATGCAAATCGGTTAAGTTGGAGGTTTAGTTTTCTCTCATTCGATGTTTAATCTAGCCTAGTTTATATCAATGGACATCTCAACAACAATGTGTTCCCATGTTCTTCTAATGAATGAAAATAATACTTATAGCTCAAGATGTTCATGAAAATACTAAAGGCATCTCAAATTCCAAACAATTTCTGTAATTCTTCATTGTCTCAATCGATAGTTAAACATAAGTAGCTTTGAAATGATATATACCGCATAATGCAATGAGTAAGTTATAGTTCACCAAAGCAAATTTTTTAGCACGATCTAACACATAAATCAAGTCTATCGAGTATAAATCACGATCTAACACATAAAAACACACTAGAACACGCTATAAACCTGCGAGAATAATAAAGAAGGGACTAGAATTAAACAAATAACTGCGTCAATAATAATGACCTAAACACGGAACATTAGTTTCCCTCACATGCATGTGTATTGAGTTTTATACATGACTAATTAGGTAAATGGGGATTTAGGTCAATGAAAATATGCATTTGACCGCGTTATAATACAGTACACCGTATCCGTATTTTACACTTGATTCAACTAAAAATGGGATTTTGAGGTCAATGGGAATATACGCTTGACTGCATTGGCAAGAGGGTATCCCTCAAAAATAGGGATGCAATCGACTAATTTATTGTTTGAACATAAATTCTAATGGCTATTTTGGGGATACAATTGAATACCTCCTGTAATACTTTGCTTTGGCCTATTTAACAAACAGTAATCATATTCTCTCTCATGCATATATGAGTTAATTTTGTGCATTTCAACGTATTAATAGTTAAATTTTGATCTCTTGTTCATCGCAAAAGCACATAGCTCAAAGCGATTATTCCACTCTTTCATCTTCAGTGAGTCATACTCAATTTAAGAAAGGGTTCATTATGAGCTAAACAAATAAGAGCTTATTGCATTTAAGGTCATTAATACACTCTCCTCTCTTTTCAAAAGCTCCAAATTTCATTTCTACACAAGCTATCATCCGTAGAAGGATTGGATCAACCCTTGAGATTGTTTAGCTTTGTAGCTTTAAGGTTGTCAAAGCTTGGCCCTTGGAGTGGAAATAGCACCAGGAATTTGACCGTAAAGAGGTTATGTCTTGACCGTAAAGAAGACAATGTTAGTGGATTCTAGGCCTTGCAGGAATTTCCTTGAAGGGGTGGGCGTCTGATTAAGGGTAATTCAAGCCAACCCACCAAAATCCTCGTTGTCAAGAATTTCTAAACATTTCTCCATTTACTTTATTGCCTTAGCCGTGCTGAGAGATTGTGGTGTCCGTATCATTTCTTCGTCTGTAGATACGTTACTTGAATAAGTCGATCGTAAATTTTATCACTCATCTGGTGGTTCAAGTTGCTTGTGATCAACCACGGCTAATTTCCTTAGCTTTGAAATCATCTTCAACATTCCCCCTCACACCCAGGATTATGTCATCGGTTTCAAGGGACAATTTAGTGACGTAAGATAGCCAAAGACCTAGTCAAAACCAAGATCGCAGATAAACGTTGGCTCAATTATTGTACCTCGATCTACCTCCTACTTGTCAGATCGAACTCAAAAATTCAAAACCCAACCATTTTGTAATCGACACTAGTGTCTATTTCCAATAATAATGAGTTTCACAAGTTTGAAGTTTGACGCTAACTGGGGACAACATTGTACCTATTAGCAAGCGCCATTAATAGTCCCAGTAAGGTAGTCTATGCCTTAAATAAGATCTGAGCCAAGATATGGACTGGACATTGTGTTTTTCATTTATACCTGTATGTAAAAGAATAATGACAAAGGGGTTTAGAGAAGTTGAGCTCGAAGGTTAGGCCATGAACCACCTAGTTCCTTAGGCAGCAGCATGAGCCTGCACTGCAGGGAGGCAAGGCCAAGATTTCAGTCGGCAAGGCAACATTATATGTTGTTTACCCATATCCGGCTGGACAGACTAATCGACATTCTTGTGCTTGTGCACATGAGCACGGCTCAGGGTGTCCAAAGTTAGTCTCCCAAATTCATTCCATTACGAATGACCAAATTAAACTGGGTGATTTACAATAAGCAATTTTTGGTGAATATTAATCAGCCAGTTATAGTTTCATCGTGTCAAACAAGGTGAAAACGATGAGTAATACCGACCCAACTCCAAATTGATTACATTTTTCTCTCTTTCTCACAGAAAGACGATCAAACACTTCTCAACCACGTTCCTTGAGGATCAGAACAACATTTATGCTCTTATGGTATATATTTCTTATCTGTTTTAACAATAACAAAAATCAAAAAAAAAAAAAAGGCCATTTGTTCGGTCTTCTGAGCAATAAAGGACGTGTCAAATGTGGCCCAGTAGGTGCGCTGTTGTGGTAGTCGCGAGAGCGACAGTAGTTGGAGTCGGTGGCTCTCCTAGGATTCCCTCATCTGGGATCCCTGGGGAAGAGGATCAAGTTGGCCCTTGCGAATAGCTTGATGCACTATCTCCCTTCAACCCTTTGGGCAAAATACGGCAAAAAGAAGGCAAATCCATGGACCGACCCCATCATCTACACCCGTAGGAACTACGAGATCACCCGAGGTTACCAACAGGCATTTAATGAATCGCAGACCAAATCCCTGCAACACGAATTACCACTAAAATACTAGGGCAATACCAAGACGTGTTGGTTGATCAAATTTTGTGTCTATTAACAAAATGATGGTCCTGCCAGCATAATTTGGCTGACGGAAAACTTTGTCAGCAAACTTATGCACGAGCTAGAGCCGGATATAACTTGTGCCCAATAGCCAAAATGATAGTGCAAGTTAAAAAAAAAAACACCATTAACAACCACCCAGAAAAACTTATATCACCAGACCATGATTTAACTTTGCACACCAATTCCAGCTTTTCCAACAGTTCAAAATTTTTCTGCAACATATATATCCTTCAAGAGGCTGCTATATTTTGTGTGTTTTAACATCTAAGTTTCCAGAAAACTTGAAAAATGAGAAGAAAATAGCAAAAAGGCTTAGAAGACAGCAGCAGGAAAAGAATGTGCTAAATTTGTGAGACAAATGTAAAAAAATCCAAAATTAGTTGATATTACAGTTAAACAGGAGGACAAGAAACAGCCAATATCCTCTACAGGCTTAACTTGTGCCCCTTCGATTAGAATTTCAACATACAAATGACTCAAACGAGGAGCATGTCACTGAAAAGTAACCATATCCAACAGCTGTTAACGAGAGATACTGATACAATGAACTAAACTTGAGGTAAATATCTCCTCCGTTTTGAGAGGGATAAGGGATAAGCATAATGAGAAGCAATGAAGCAACCCCGTCATGTACTCGTTCTTTCCATTCATGTACCATCAGTTGAGTTGTAAGCAGCATCAGCTAAAGAGGTGTCCATATCATTGAGACCCAACTCCTCGTTTTGTTCCCATGATCTCTCATACTCCTCAACTGGCCATTGTCGTTATATCATCATCAGAAAATTCGATTCGAATATAAATACAGCTGAATTGCATGAAAAGAAAAACCCGAAAATCATTTGCAAAGCAAAGAAAAACAGGTCTCGTGTCAGCTTAAAGAACCAAGCAAGCAATCAAGCCAGCCGCCCAAGTCCCAGCATAATACGCATTGTTGAGACCTCTACAAGATAACTTAATATGGTATCAAAATTTTGGTTCAGCACACTCTTGGCTTCAAGTCTGATTCCCTGTCCCGGGGAGCACGCTGTGTACTAATTCGGGTTCTGTGGGGCTTTCCACATTAGAGGGGTCTCAATCTCTTCGCACCCCCCCCCCCCCCCCAACACACACACTCAAAAACAAAAAAAACAAAAAACACGCACACGCACACACAACAACCCCCCAAAACAACTCACCAAAGAAAAAAGAAAAAGAAATTGCACAGTTGCAGGTCAAAGACTTACATGTTAACTGATAGTCATCTTTAATATCATCAGTAGCTGGAGCCACGAAAGAATTTGCCAGGGCATCATCTAAGATTAAAGTCCACGGCTCTTCGACTTTTAGAAGCTGGAAAGTATCAGAATCTCGTTATTAAACCACGCAACACTAGTAAATTTGCAGGTGCAACAGAGAATAATTGTAGCGTAAAGACAGCTGCAGCCAATTACACTAGCTTATTAGGAATCACTGGTTTCAACAGGAACATGGTCCTCATAAAATGATGGAAACTTCTTGATGGACAAAGCTATGCAGGCATATCTCTGTCATTTGTTTGAGTTTCTTCTTTTCGATAACCTCAGAGAAAAGACTCAAGTAAAACTAGTTTTTAGTACTAATAGGCTCTGCTTCAACCTGGGTTGCATGGAAAGAGAGGCGGAGAAGCAAGCACCTTGAAAATCTAAGGTTGGGAGCAGCTTGAATGATATAAATACATAAGAGTATAACCATTTGTTTAATATATCTTACACTTAATTATGATGTACACACCTTTTTCCTCCAAAATACCATAAGCAACAGTAAATTGTTACATTAAGTGCTGCTACTGTTTACTTCTAGGCAGCACATCTCCTATCTAATAGGGTTAGACATGGGGCCAAAAATGAATTGGGAGAGAGAGAGAGAGAGTGATAAGTGCTGTTCTCTCGATGAGGGCAACTTGATAAGGAGGCTTTAAGGACTTGAAGGAAGAGGGAAACAAGGACTTATGTCGGAAATGCGTGATTTTCAGATACACCCTCACTTGTTCCATGCATCTCTGTCCAACGGGATTGAATTCCCTTGTTAGCTTGGGACAGGATCCCATCGAGTTCCTAACCTGGGACTGCTAAAGCGAGTTTCTAAGAGAGAAGCATCATCATATGAGGCGTTTCCTGGTACTAAGGTTGAAACTACTGTAGGACAGCCATCACATCTCACCTATGGAACCATCTGGGTGCACAAGTTTCTGGTAAAAATAATGTTTGGCTGCAAGTATTTTTGACAGCAGTGCTCACTGCTCAGAGGATCCTCACTGCCCCACAGCAATAGATAAACTGCACTACTTTGAAGGTGAAGTACTCTAGTCCCAATCAACAGAACATCCGTGATAATAATGTAAAAGGCTAGGAAAGTCAAACGATTGCAACACCCAAATGATACATGGTGGCATTCATCCTTAAACATGGGTCTAAATCTAAAGTGACATGATACACACCTTGGTAAGCCTAGCCCTGAAGTCCTGCCACTTGCTTCTTCTATTATCATCAATACTATCTCCAAAAGTGAAACCATGTACTCTCTCAAGACCTGCATGTCAAAACACAAGTCCATTACAGTGTATGAATGCAAAACGGTAACCATGAAAAGTTGCCTCAGTGTGCAGTAAAATCTGCATTATTATGTATATTCGCCAAGTCAGCTAGCGTACACAATAAAGCATATTATCAGATATGAAAAGTATATTTTAAAAAATAATAGCTAGGATCTACATAACAGCTCTTCTCGACTTTACCAGTATAAACAAAGAAGCATACGAACACCGCCTAAGGATTGGAGGTCTACCTTATAACCACCTGAATAATCATCATATCATCCAGCTATTGTGATTACCAATCCCAAGGGACAGACCATGGGACAACCAATTTTGGGCAAACTTCTCAAAGTGTCTTGGACGTGAAAGTTATTTGAACCAACAGCAAAACATCTAAAGGAGCTTCCATCCATGTTCATCAAACGCAACAATGAACCACAGGCAGGAAAAGATACTCACTTTCACTAATTTTTGTAATCAGCCCTTCAACTGTCGTTACTTGACCTCCCAATGTGCCGCTACCAAGCTCCAAGTCAATTTCTGGAATACTCACACCAGCAGTATCTGACTGTTATAAGCCAAATGATGATGTTTTCTAAAATCAGAAATATCATATGAATAAGTAGCTCAACTTGCCAAATTATTTGATTTCAAGTTAAGGAAAGAAAAGGACTTCATCCACTAAAACACGCGAAGAAAGAACCAACCAAGCAAAGAAAACTATACAATTAAGCTATACAACATGTGAAAACAATAGTAACTTTCACATTCAAATTAATGTTCAATTTCAAAGAAAGGAGAAAACAATAATGACGATAGACATACTCAACAGCAACAAATCAAGAGCGTGGAACGATAAATATGCATACAAGTATGAGGTTTCCTAAGCTGGTCATGACCTCCTTCCCCGGACCTATAAAAGTATAGATAGGTGTACATCATTTTTTGCACAAAGCTACCCCTAATGGTTAAAGAAAAACTTCAATTGCATCCTTATATAATGTTTATTGATAGTGTGCTAGACCAGAATGACAAACTAATGGTGAAACTAATAATGAAAAACTCTTCCCACCTAATAGACTATTCCACTCTCCTTAACCTGATTTAACGCCCTTATAAAATCATGCTTAGTTTGAGACAAAAGAGGAGATAACAATAGCAATTGCAAGTTCTTACCCTATGATTTCATGTTGACGGTCTATTTGCCAATTGGGGGTAAGATCTTAAATTAATCAAGAAATAATTTGACTTTATTTGCAGATTGATGACTTCTTACCTTTTCATTTTTCTCTGAAATATATTAGTTTTTTTATTATAGTGTTCGGGTTCTTTCACTTACAGCCCAACCAATTAACATGTCATACCTCAGCGGCACTATATCTGACTTCATTTTTAAAGTAAGAAATATTATCTTTAGTTAACATATCTGACTTCATTTTTAAAACAAAAAGAAGCTACTTAAAATTATCATAGGAAGAAAAAGATAAGAGAGAACCATCAGACAGTATCCACAAGCTGAAAAAAGAGCGCAATGAATGTAGATTCATGTAATAGTCCACTGGTTGATGACTTGAATTAAGGGAAAGAGAAAAGAGAGTTATAAGTTATTATAAATCCCGTAAAGTCCTCGTCAAACACCTATGACTTCTCAAGGTAAGGAGCTTCAATAGTATCCATCTGGTAAAGTAGTTTTCTTTGCCATTGCATGTTTCCATGTACTTTTCTTGTAATTGCACTTAAAAAAGTTTGGTTTCGTACGGTGAAAAACTAGGACAGACAGAAGATTATGATCACATTCATAAGACAATTTTGGTGATGCTGCATCACCGGTGGTCCTAGTAAAAGAGTAAAAACGATCCTCCCTCCATTCTATTGGATCCTTCCGCTTTTCATTTTGGAATGTACCAAAATTTCCCCCCATTACTAAAATTTGACTACAAAGTGCAATAAACCTTCCTCTTTTTATTCTATCACCATTTACATGCCCACACACCCACACAGAGACAAGCAAACACAACCACACACAAGCGCAATCACACGTGCGCAAACAGATCTCACTTACACAAAATCACACAATCTCAAACGCGCGCAATCCCACACACGCAATCACACAAAACACACACAGGTGCACTATCCCACACAAACGCAAATACTCATACGTGCACACATAGACACAACTACACGCACAGACACAGACTTACAATCAATACACATGCACACAATAACAAAATTCAGAATATTGTTTGCTAGCTGACAACCAGATTTCAAATCTTCAACATGTTGAATCATCCTTGCTAGAGAGTTGGGCAAACTGACATGTGTCGATTGAAGGCGGTGGTGAAGCAGGCAGGAGAGGTGGAACAGGCAGGAGAGGTGGAGGGTGAGTTCTGTGGAGACATGGAACTCAGGCAAAGAAAATGACAGGGAATTTTCCATTTCATGTAATTGTAAGAAGGGCATAAATGGAATTCAAAAAAAGATAATCTTTAAAAAGTTGACTATCAAATGGGGGAAATCTAGTGGAACGAAGGGAGTATATTGTATCCAGGATATTTATAAAGTAATTACACATTTAGGATACTGCCGTAACAATCTGAACCAAAACTAATTGGGATTTAATTTTTGAAACTAAAGTTCGAAATTTGAATTCCTCTCCTCATTCAAAAATTGAAATTGGGGTCCAAGCGTTAACATAGAAGGTATCGGAAAAATGTGCAATTTTAAGAAACTTGAAGGTTTTCAAGAGAACAATTTTTTGCCCCATTTCACCTAGATGGAGAGTTTGCTAATTTGGTTCTACTCCTTTTCTTCTGGACATTCAGTGCATATGATATCAATATGATTCCAGACATAAATATAAGTAATTTGACATGGTACTTTCTGAATGAACTTCTTAGAGGTGAAATTCGAGGGAGAAAGTGAAGTAAACAAAAGTTTCTGTTTAAAGACAGATTTGTTCTCTCTGTAAGACTTGTACATGGAGATCTAATCTTTGGAATCGCTTGAGTCGCGGCTATGACTCTGCATAAGCATAAAAAGATTCATGCACCATAGCATTAAAAGATTCATGCTGACCAGATATAAATCATGTTGGTTCACAAATCCTGCAAAGAGGATAGCATGAGTTTCTCATGTCATATCTAATTCAAAGTTTTGAGGGTAGAATGTAGCCCCAGGAATCTCGATTCTAGCAATTGTAAAATCGCCTAATGGGGTCATGTAAATATGTCGAGAGGCATGATATAATTTTTGCAATCGTATGAAGCATGTGGAAGAATATGCAGAGTCATGGTTATCGTTTGTTTGGGTTACTAAAGGAAGATGACTATCAAATACCAATGCATAGAAGCATAAAGCACATACCTCGAGTAAAACATGTTCTAAGCACAACCTTGTGCAAGTACATATAACCCGTTCACTTCTTTACTCGAGTTTAGCTATCTCAATGCTACTAAATAACTATAGAACACTCACTTGCTTGAAACCCCACACCAACCCTACCCCGAGACTTCATCCCTTTGACAAAAAGAACCATTTCAGAGGAAAGGAAAATCAAAGAAGAATAGATGACAAAAATTGCTCCCAAGAAAATGTTGAGATCTCCAACAAAGCATTGAGGCAAAAATTAGATTGTTTTAGGAACTTTATCCATTTGAAGCTGTCTGCCTTATGATAATTTCTGAACTGTGAATTGCTTAACTAGTTAGAGATGGACTTATTCAGTCTCATGTTCATGAATGTAAAGGTCCACCAAGATTTGCAACTACATGTGATTCAGGAAAAGATTTGTATCCAGGAGGAGGATGACGAATCGAATCGAGAATCTCAGCATTCTAAGAACATGCTAAATGAGAGACCCGGGATTCTACGACTATGGAACCACATAACACAAAGAAAGTTCAGGAATCAAACCATATTCCGCCAAACGAAGGCAATAAACTAATACTTGATCCTTTTGCTGCAATTAGGCATTAACTTAGAGAAACACAAGAAATAACCAATCTGTACAATGACAAACTATGAGAAATCTACTTTTTAATCACAATAGGTATGTCAAATGTCCATAGAAAATTGACTGGGATGGTATCCTATCAGAAACCGGAAACAAATAGAAATATCCTACATTCAATTGCTTGGGTTGTACTTCTTGATCATATCAAACAAAATTTAGCTCGAGCTCTATAAGCTCTCATTCTATTGCCCAAAAAGGATCAATCACTATTTGTGGTGGATGAGGAAAATATAGAAGATTCTATGTTTTGAAGTTTTGTAATTTCTTATGTAATTGTCAGATTAACATTAGAGGTATTTATTTCCCTGCATAAAAACTATTTCCGGTTTTTTGGTCAAATTCAATTCCTATTGAATTAGTTATTAATTAGGTAGACTTCCAAAAAAAATACTCTGGAGTGTTTTTCAAGTCTTATGAGGCCTATGAAACTAGACCTAACTGTACCTGCGGGTTACACAATCTTTGATCGATAAAATTCCTCTCTTTGAGGATTTGTTCCTAGTTCGCGGTGTGTTTTTATCACGGATCTAGTGGATTCAAGGTCATTATCACCGTACAATACATAGTAGTACCAGCCCAGCTTGTGAAATATCGTTTAGTAGCGAATTCGAGTTTACACGCTTAAGTCCTGCCTCAAAAATACTATAAAAAGAAGGAAATGGTCATCTTTCTACCACAAGGATGATTAGCTGGTCATGTCTCTGTAAACATGCTTTAACAGTGCAACCAGGAGGACTCAACCACAAACCAACACCTATGTTTCACCATTTACAATTTTAGTAACAACCAAATGAGCCATTGCATAAAAGAACATGATTTTTTAGGGTTAATTAATATGGCTATGACATAATTGACATCCTTCCCTCCACCACACTGCACCAACCCTGTTCCCTATTCTCTTCTTAGCTTGTCAAAGGCCAAGAGAAAATCCTTTGTCAAGGAGGTCAGATAGATACCTACAGCAGAGCTTAGAATTAACCTTTTAAAACTATGAAATATCTATCAAGAGCGAGAGAGGCTAAGGGTTTTGGTGCTGGCACCCAGGGGTAGAGTCGAAACAATTGTTTTAGATCAATTAGTAGCACCAGGGGACTGAAAGGCTTTATCATTGACTTGCAGGAAAAGAAAGACAAGATTGCTTACTTTTATGACGTCACGACTTAAATCACCAATGCTAGTCACACGAACTGTAACTTTCTTCCCTTTTGCAGGTATACACCCACCGGGCTTCAACTGTATTTCCATCAGAAAATAGAAAAGAAGTAATTAGAGACTGAAAACCTCAAAGGTCCCCCCACCCAGAGAGAGTGTGTCTAGAAACCTCGGAATTGCGGTAACCACAACCATCACAAGAAGAAGCCATGACAATTACTTCTTGGAAGTAGGGAATATCTGAATATAGTCAAGCTCAACAAATCTGCCAGATACATGCTACAGTTTTTCAAGTATCTGATAAGAGAAATTATCTAGAGAGAAATTGATGGCACCGAGGGAACACGTATACTCAGGATATAAATAAAGAACAGCCAGAAAGCTTTCAAACTCAACCATTTGTTAAGACCATCAGTTTTCTCTAGTGGAGAATCTAACATTTCAAAAGGAAATTCAAGGGAAGAAAGTAAGTTATTCTATCTCGGAATGACAACAATGCAATCTAAACTCATTTACAATGTATATGTACGTTGTGGGTGTCTGTGACTTTATAGCAACTCGTAAATGCCACTTGAAAAAAACTGGGACCAAAACACACATTCTTGCCACAAGGCAGGGGCTTCCAATTGCCCACGCATCGTTTCTCAAGATATATTTTCAAGGATAATGTCTACTTTTTTCTTAAACTAACCTTTTTTTATTCTGTGATTTTTATTCTGTGATTTGAACATGTTATAGTAGTAAATTCAATTTGAGTGCAGTCCATCGTTTTGCACTTGTCTGTCGAACAACATAATGGGCTCCTGTCTGCTATTTTGAAAATTCCCTCCCCCTTGAATTTTCATCCCCATTATTCTTCTCCTCCCAGTTTCCTCTGTTCATGGGGGTGAAAAGTGTTCTATATTTGCGTTCAGATGCATATATATAAACTCATGATGCACGAAAAAGGATGCACGAGGTCAGCATGGCAAATCCTCGAACGCACATAGCATGCATTACCCAACGTGTGGGAACTCCAAGATCCACACCTCGCCGACAAGGACTCCAAATAAGTTTTGTGAGCTCGGTGATGGATATAGAAGACTTAAACTTGGGAACCAGCATCGCAAATCCAAATAAGTAGGGTGCTTCAATGAAAAGAAAACAGCTTCTAGTTGAACACACAAACACATAGCATGTGTTACCTGATGGGAGAAATTTTGCAGCATACAAATGTTGCTGCCAAAGGCAACAAAACATCCTCAAAAGTTGCCATGTTCCCTTATTTTACACTACAAAAACCCAACAAATACATTTATTTCTACTTTGACCCCTACACTTACACCACAATATACCACCACTGCAGCCCACCGCCAGCAGAAACCCCACCACCGTAGCCCACCACAAAACCCAACACCGTTACCTTCACCATACAACCCACCACCAGCACATACCACCACCGCAGCTACCGCCTGCCCATCTTCCTCCACGCACAAAAAACACCGCACAGGCACAAACACGTACATGCACAAAGATCGCGACATAGGAATGACCGCCACCCAGATCCGCCACCTCTACGCTGTCTCAACCTAGATCTGCCACTGCACAATGCCGACTGTTGCCATCGCGATCCAGATTTGCAGCCCCCGTCTCTCTCCCATCCGGGGGACGACAAAATTGAAGGGGGCAACAACATTGATAACGGGCAGCAACAGAAGGGGGAGGCATCTATTCTCCGGTGGAGATGTTCCGGCGAGAGATGATGCCAGAATATGTGCGGTGACTTGGTGGAGCTGTTAATGAAATTGAGGGGTGCAATCACAGATATTAATGTTGTGGAACTTAAATGCCTCCTTAAAAGATGATATCAGAAATGGACACGTGTCACCTTACTAGGCCACTTCGTTGCCTTTGGCAGCAACATGGTTTGTTGCCAAATTTTTCCTCACCAATTTGTGGCAGCTCCAATGATCCGCACCTCACCGACCAGGACACCAAGCACAGATTTTGTGAGCTGTGATAAGAGAGAAGATCTAGACTTGAAAGTGATGACGTAAATTCAGTTTTTTCCCTGCCTCACCTCAAGCCCCCACAAGATATTTGCTGGCAATTAAATGCACACTACAAAAATCAAGCAAACGAACGAACTGGCAAAAATTCCGCCGTTATACCAACGCAGTCTCTAATTTTTGCTTCAAAGTTTCAAAAATCGAGGGAAGGATAAAAAAAAATCTGGTGCAGTTCATCTTTGAAGGAAGCAGGTCGTAGAAACCTGGTGACCTTTGTCTCACCAGTATTGCAATAATAAAAAGACGGGAAGAGGATACTGGTAACGAACATTCGAGTCTCACATCTGGCGGCACAAGCCCCACATGTGGATGGAAAAGTCATAACCTGTCCAATAAAATACGGTAAGATGATATCGTATCAAAGAAATGCAACTATAGTGAATTACTTCATGTGCGACTTTGTACCTCTTCTGGTGCAGAGTATCGAAACAAAGCATCAGCAATTTCCTTACTATTACCCTGGGCAATAGCCCGGCGACCAGCAGGTGCGCCAACTGTTCCATATTGTTCTCTTGTTATCTGATCAGAGACATTGTTCATTCCCCCTGATGATGCCTCCTCCCCAAGATGTGACGGGCCAACAACGTATCCTAATAAAGCTTGTTGCTCAGGAGTTCGCTCATAGGACTTAATCATCAAGGATGGATCTGGTGATGGAGCAAACCTATCATAAAGAAGCATAATCTCCTCAGAGTTCGAAGAATGGACAGAACAGCTTTCGAATTGAAGAAACATGAAGACAGTTGCAACATTTCAGACCCAATCAGCAATATAAGCGAAAACAAGATTAAAAGCACAAAGACAGAAATTTCTTCTACATATTTTCTCTTCTTTGATTGGGCTTTGAAGAAATCATAAGAAGAGATCTGGACTGTGAGAATAAAAGAAGTGAACTGAAGGAAACAACGAGGGAATAGAGTGGTAATGCGTCTAATTGGCTCAGGTCATAGTTCTATTACTATTTTCAGCACATACCCAAGACTAGAAATGTTGCATTTCACACATTATTTTGCTGCACCACTGACATGCTCTATAATACCTTTTTTTAGTCTGTGTGCAAGATATCAAGAGCCGAATACAATTCAAGAAGCAGATACCTTTCCCTCTCTCTCCCTCTCCCTCTCCCTCTCCCTCTATCATATAAAGATGCAAATATGTATATATAGGGTCTGATCCACAGGTAGCACGGGGAAAGCACCTATTTTCCCAGCCCAAATCCAGCCTTCCACATCACAAATTGAGTGCTTGGGATCTCTCCTTTTTTTTTTTAGTTTCTTGCCCAACTGCCTATAAGACAAGCAGTTGGTTTCACTAAAAAGCCATCTCAAATGTCTCTCTCTCTCTCTCTCTCTCTCTCTCTCTCTCTCTCTCTCTCTCTCTCTCTGTGTATGTGTAAATTGAATTTAGCAGAATCCACTGGCCACCGCCACCATCTACCATGCTGTTGACATGGTGCTGATTGGTGGGTTCTGTTTCAGTAAACGGTCACCAGTCCCTAACTTTCAAGGAGGAGAGTAACATTGGCTTAACCTAACTCCCTAATCACAGCCTTCTTGTAAGGAGAGGTTGGTATTGCATGCTTAGGATGTGAACCAACCCTCCAGGTTTTACACCCGGAGTTGGACCGAGTAACCAAATACCAGCTAAGGAGTAGGAACTGAAAGGTGCGGTTTCAAGACACATTCAACATACTGGCTTCAGATTCTATTATTTTTCTTCTCAATCAAGGCAAAATAGAAATCAGACTGTTGACTTCCATATTGTCTGCTTCAACTGAATATCAATCATTCCTGCTTGCAAATTTATTACCTACGATTAGTAGGATAAAAAAATCAGTTGGTAGTACTCGACGTGAAAGGATTTTACCTTCATTTCTACTCTCCTTTACTTCTTTCTCCTCTTTCTTCCCTTCTCACTCCATGTTAACGCTTCGCAATCTTGGGCCGCGATATCTTCATGGATTTCTTTGATATTCAAATTAACTATAATCCTTGTTTTTCTCTCTAGAATGATTTGTATGGAAGGAAAACTCAAAAATCCAAAAGTCAGGCAGAGGCCTGTCATAATCTCATTAGAAATCTACACCAATTGCCCAGAACATTGCTCCATGACAATAAACAATCGACAAAACCACATCTTACTCTCCATTAAAATGAATATCCTCTTTTACGTTGAACCTTTTAGGGATATCCAACAGATTATAGTAGTAGAAAAAGAAGCCTCGAAAGAAACAGAAACCCACATCTAGATGTGGGAACAAAAGGCCAAACACTTTTATTAAGTACTTGACATATCGGATGATATATTCCCAACGATTAAGATGCAAATTAGCATTGGAGTCCATATCTGTAACGATCCAGACATCGGCAGAAGATTCAGCGACGAAGCATGATTGTCTTGAGATAAAATATCTGACAAACTTGTCTACATTTGATCAGTCAGAGATATCTGCCAGATTTGGCAGAGGTTTTAACGATGGTAGTCTAGGTGTTTGCCATGGCCGACAGCATGGGCTGCGATAAGGGCTCGGTGTCATTATGTCAATAAAAAATGGCTTCTTGGCATGTTAATGAATTGGTCCACCACAGAAATGAGACACTCACAAATGGTCCACCACAGAAACGAGACGCTCACAAAGAAAAACGGAAGTGAGTTAGACAAAGAGGTTTCCCTATGGGCTATGAAATGAGGCATGGAAGGGAGCCACTACGAAGAAGTTCCGGGAGTTACGAAGGAAGCTTCGAGCTCTTGCCAGTCATACCTTTGTTCTTTTTTCTCTTAGCCTCCCGAGGTATTATAAAAAGAGACCGGAGTATTAGATCGTGGCTTTGTGTACCAAATTTTGACGGGATCCGCTGGAGAAGAAGAGTAGTGAGAGAAAGAGTTGAACACTAATACCAGTTAGCAACAAAGGGTATTTTTGCGACAAATGCCAATCACTACACTTAGTAGCGGTTAGGCTGAAAATCTTCTTAAGACAAAAAAAGAGATCTGGACTGTCCACTTGGCAATATGAGTAGTGTACAACCCGCTAGGAAAATAGGGGCTTTCTAAGCAATAGCTGTGGATCAGCCCCCATATACATATACAGATATGTACAAAAATATGTGTGTATGTATACTGTACCCACCTTCAGCACTGCATAAATCTCAGAAACAGATAAAGATTGGAGCTCCACAAGTATACCTGCTAGAGAACAACGATTCTGTAATCATATCCATACCAATTTACTTCTCCTAAGCCTACAGTGGTCCTTATCGGTGCTAGGGCCATTCCAATCGAAGTTGAAACTCTCAAAACATTGTTTACAGGTTTCTGATATGTTTGGTAAAGTGATTGATTAAAAAAGGGACCAGTGGCCTCATATGGTAATAATTGTGGAAGCGCAGGTCAGTGGCAGCTATGGAGCACAGGTGCTTGATTATGGCCAAGTAACAGCACCGGGTGCTGATCAGGTGCGTGGGTGCGGCTTGGATGGGCTGGGGAATGTCCAAATTAACTGAATTATAATTGTTTTCTGAAATTTGGGTGCGGCTTTGATATGCCAGGGACACGGCTACAACACGCACCAGGTACTTGAAGGAAGGGATACATAAGAAGAAGAAGTAGCAGACACCATCGGCTGCAGTTGCGATAAGGAAGAGATCCCGGCAGCAAATCAACAGATTAAGAGCAGATGTCGGCAACAAAGAAGAGGAAGAATATACAAATCAAGATGAAGAGCCAAAGATACCTCATTGCTGGATTCAAGGCGCTACTCCTGTAACGCCGCATAACTTTTCTCTTCTGACCTCCTTGAAGTGGGTTAGCCACACCTGGCCTCCTTTTGTTGTAGACCCATTAACCACTTATGTCTTATAGCTCAAACTCAGCCCCAACATTTTACCATTTCATACCACTCACACTTTCTTTCTAGTGACCCATACAAATTTAATATCGAAGTTACAAAGTGCAGTATTTCTCAAAAAAAAAACACCACAAACTTTTCTTATTTGGAATTATCAGTTTCTTGTTTCCAAGATAACTCCACAGCTCTCACTATTTCACTTGAGGATATTATTCTTGCTGCAATGCATAGTGATGTATCAGGAACTATTTGCGTATTCCCACCCCATATCCTCTTTTTTTAAAAATAGCATATTCGCTATGCACACCCATGTTGAATCCATGTCCTGACCCTGCATCTGCACTTCTTAGAGTGGCGGTGACTGACAAGTTGAATTAGGCTGGATCTCACCCTTCAACACACACACACACACACACACACGGAGATCCTTTATGTGTTGCCAAGGAAGTGGGTTCGAGAGTATGTGGAGGTGCCACAAAGCAAGTAAAGTTCTAGTCAGATGCCATATAGGGTAGTGCGAAACAGAACGAGTGTAGAAGCAAGGGAGGAGCCCGAGGCGACAGCAGCCAAACCAGAAGGACCGACAGTGCTTCTCAGCACAGCATATGGGCGAAGTGAGTTCAGATACAATCTATAAAGCACGGGTGCACCAATTTGGTCGACATATCAGAACCAGGTGCAGACTGGGTGCAGATACGGCAGGGTGCGCACAGGCTGCCTGTCCAGAATTACTTATTTCTCAAACTAATTTTCTGAATCTTGGGGGCGGCTTGGACAAGGCAGGGACACACAACTAGGGATTTTAGGCAGAGAGGAGAGAGGCAGAAGAAGAAGAAGAAGTATAAGGACAGGAGAGCGCCAGCAGGAGCAGCAACGGTTGTCCGGTAATAGCCGTAGTAGCCAGCAGCCGAGGCGACGGGATTCTCGTTGCAGAGCTCTGTTGTTGATGTGTGGTTTTGATCCATGAGTAAGCCCTTTACAAGGGTGACAACTATATCCAACTTTCTACTAATTTTGTTTAGGTACCAGCTTATTGGCTATGATTTCAAATAGCCCCAATGCTTCCAAGAGATGATAGTAATGCAAAAATTGTACAAACTTTATTATACTTGGTGATACACTTCCAATATTTCTGAAACAGCCGGCCAAATTAACAAACTCTACTCTTTTAAAATACTATTATTCATGTACCACACAAATTATAGATGTCCATATATATTTGCCAAATCCCCGCCGCAAACCGTGTCCTATCTTTTGAGAAAATACACATTTGCATATCCGCACCCTGACCAGAATCCGTGCTTCTTAGGAGACGGTCATTCCAAGTACTAATTTCAGGGTAGTAAAAGGGGCAGTCCAAAATCACTCTCACTAAAATTGTAGTGAGCGGATTATATAGACCCTTAAAGCTAGAGCATATTTGTGGAAATGGAAGATAAAGAAAAAACATCTAAATGGGCCTAAAGTACAAGCTTAACCCACCAATGCTATTTTGATAACTCAGACCGTCAGGGTATTCTAGATATTTATGGCTAGTTTGAAAGGTAGTAATTTATGTATGTGTTTAGTTATGGGTTATTTATTTGGGATTCCTGTCATTATTGGAAGTTAGTCTTTTTTTTTTTAAGTGAACTTCTAGATTCTTCCTACTAGAAAAAGTCCTTTCCTTTTGTCTATATAAGCAATCATTGTAAGAACTACGAGGAGAGTTGATGAATCAATTTTACACAGCAATTTTCTTTCTCTAATTCAG
>JAVXUP010004366.1:0-33703 GCA_033070095.1 Escallonia herrerae | reverse complement strand
AAACGGGTGGACCACGGACAGCCTTTCTAAATGCCGATGATGATGATGTGTGCTTGGGTAAATTAGATGTATAAGCCTAAACCATTTGAAGCTGGAATGCTTTTATGTGTTACTTTGGAAGAGGTAGGGAGAGAGGGAGGGATTTAATGTGCGTTAAGTCTAAGCCATTTGAAGCCAGAACACTGAACATACAGGTTGATTTACAAATCAAAACTCAATTCTGATCTTTTAGGCAAAGTTGGAGTATGTACCATGTCATCTCTTTCGGTGAAAGTGGCTGGTACTGCTTACCGTACCATTAATCCCCATTCTTTTTCAGTTTTTATCAACAGATTCTCTTGGAAGGTAAAAGCTCTGCACAAGGTTCCTGACAGAGACTGAATCTGAACAAAGAGAACATGGATTGAGGAAGAGGATGCAGAAGCCAAGGAGCAAAAATTAGCTGAGCAGCGTCTTGCAAGGCATTTGCATCTTGTGAAGTTTCCTGAAGGGCATGCCAAGCCTAGTGGTTGCTAACATGGTCTGTTAATGGTTGGTATAACTATCTATGTCAGGCATCTTGTCTTTCTATTTGGCTCCTTAGCTCTGCTTTCGTTGCAATTATATAGCACTTAAATGCTTTGTCAGGTGCAGCAGTGGACATTCATGGATCCCACTTATTTGCTGTGTGTAGCCTGAAGCCCACTTTTTTCTTTATTCTTGTTCTAACTTTGCAAGTAACGCATCTCTCTTTGCAAGTCAATTTTCAGTTATTTCTGTTCTAACTTTTCTTTCTGAAATTGTTTATTTCGGCCATAAAAGACAGTAACCCTCTTAGCGGAGGCATCTCCATCTCCTTGTGGTACATTTCCATCTCAATCTGGTTAAACAAATGCACCCCTTTCGCATCTGCTCGATCTGTGTGGGTTGGTCTCCATGAATATTTTTGACTTAGATGCTAATGGATGCTTCAACATGTGACAGCGTCTTTACTGGTCGGACTTGTTGCAGTTCTCTCGCTGTGGCAGTAACGGTTTTGATTTCGAATGTCCTGCCACCTAGAATTTGGACATTTCCCTGAAGTCCGTCCTTTAATCAGACCACTCAGAGATGCCCAGATTAAGTACGTATAACCACTCAGAATCTCCGGAGAAGGGATGCAATAATTTGGAAATTCTGATTTCCACCATCCCAATAGTTACTCTATGAGGATTGAGAAAGGCGACGACTCAGAGAGCAAAGTATTGATCGTTCAATTTTGTTCCTTCACTAATTTTGGCTGTGGCTATGTCTACGACAATGTTAGGCTTCTTATTGATGAATTTGCTCTCTTGCGATGTTTGTATACAGCTTTTACGATTTACGTCTCGGTCAAATTGTTCCGCAGAACTTGAACGAGTTGAACAGGCTCATGAATCATCGCATGCCAAGCCTATCGTCAACTTAGCTGTGTCTAGGCCTGAAGCGCCCCATCCGTCCTGCCCACAAATGGGGAGGGGTCGTGGATGTGACGCTCACAGAACAGAACCGTGCTTCAACGTCTATTTTCTTTCCAAGCAAACCGTGAAAGAATACCGCTTCCATAGAAGCAAAGATGCAGATCTCTGCTTGCTTACCCCTTTCCCCAATTTACCCGGTTCAATTCCTTTTCCGTTGTGGCTAATTGGCTGGGCTATAATCGTTCCCGTCAGTAATAAGTTAAACTTTGAGAATTAATATCCGCATTTAATGTTTTCACAGTTGCACTCGCGCGACAAATTAAATGAATGAAAATACCCTCAAGTTTTACTTCAAGTATCTAAAAAGTGCGAAACAACAGATACGAGGTAAAAACAATCATCTGGCTGTAAAATTGATTGTGTGTTGCATATGGGTGATGTTGAGAGAACGTGTAAAATCCTACATCGGGTATAACATTCTATGTCGGTCAAATAATACCTTCAAAATGTTAGTCCTTCACGCCACTTTCATCTTGCCAGTTGATTTTGAGTCGAATGATTTCACGAGTAAAAACAAACAGTTTTTGCGGATGTTTAAAAATTTTATTTTAAAAATTGTAACCGTATCCCGTACCGGACCGGAGCGTATATCGGTTATCCAGAGTACCGATCGGTTTTATTGCATGTATCGTGCCTAAAAAATTATTACTGGTCATTTCATATCTTCGTGTCCTACGAGTTTCGTGCGCACCCTCCCAAAATCAAATCAGATCCGACCCAACCATATAAACAACACTCCCTTCTTCACCGACAAACGCAGAAAACCAGACGAGCACAGACATGGGATCTCTCCCTCTTCCGCCACACGAAGAAGAAGCCGAGAAGAAGATCGACCAAGACACGATCAACCAAGACGACCTCCTCGCTCTCTTCAAGTCCCAGCAGAAGTACCTAAACCACTTCTTCCACCACCTCGACCTCGCCAAGACCCTCGCCTTCACCCACACCCTCCTCAACGCCGCCGGCACCATCTTCTTCACCGGCGTCGGCAAGTCCGGCTTCGTCGCCAACAAGATCTCCCAGACCCTCGTCTCCCTCGGCGTCAAGTCCTCCTTCCTCTCCCCGCTGGACGCCCTCCACGGCGACATCGGCTCCCTCTCCTCCTCCTCCGACATCCTCGTCTTCCTCAGCAAGAGTGGGAACACCGAGGAGCTCCTGCGACTGGTGCCCTGCGCCAGGGCCAAGGGGGCGTACCTGGTGGCGGTGACGTCGGCGGAGGGGAGTTTGTTGGGCGGAGTTTGTGATATGGAGGTGCATTTGCCCCTGGAGAGGGAATTGTGCCCGTTTGATCTGGCGCCGGTGACGTCCACGGCGATACAGATGGTGTTCGGCGACACGGTGGCTGTCGCGATTATGGGCGCCAGGAAGTTGACTAAGGAGCAGTACGCGGCGAATCATCCGGCCGGCCGGATCGGGAAGAGCCTCATCTTTAAGGTCGATTTTGCGTCTTTTTGCTTGGAATATTGGCATTTTTGGTGTTACGCTACTGCTATTGGCACTTCTTGACTGCTTTCCGTTATTATGATTCGACCAAGTAGAAGAAATAGAATTGGTCATATGTTAAAGAAATATAATTGGGTCATATGCGACGGACTCATGGCTTTGACATATTGTTGATTGGTTATGTTAAGCCTGATTATTCAGTTTTTTCTAGACTTGATATCCGGCTCAGCACAACCCAGTTCACCATTTCTAGGAATGGAATATTGAATCAGAGTCATTGATCTATAGGTTTACCTGGGAAAAGACCGCTGTGTGAATATATTTGACCTTAAAGTGATAGTACTAAACTTGACTAGTTTCAGAGTCTCTGTCTTGTTGCTGTTGAATACTCGCTGAAGGTTATATCTGGGGGATAGTTTCTTGCAAACAAATGTTTTTTTATAGATGAATTTTGGGTGTTACAGGTAAAGGACGTTATGAAGAAACAAGAGGAACTTCCAGTCTGTAGAGAAGGAGACTTGATAATGGATCAGCTAGTAGAGCTAACCAGTAAAGGATGTGGTTGCCTCCTAGTTATTGATGACGAATACCACTTGATAGGCACATTTACTGATGGCGATTTGCGGCGGACACTAAAAGCTAGCGGGGAGGGAATCTTCAAGCTCACAGTGGGAGACATGTGCAATAGGTAACGTCTTTCACAAGATCTCAAGAGAAACCAGAGATTATTAGTTGTGTTGGCTTATCTATGTGCAGTGGTGAAAGTTTAGCCATGTTAAAGAAACTTGTTTAGGAAATTGTTAATGTAACAGTTACGATCAGATTCTATCTCGACCATATCTGCTAAGGGGAGTGATGTAATTGTTAGTTTTAAGTTATCAACTCGTCATAATGTCCCGTCATTTGGGACTAAAAAGTCGTGGTTTTGAAAAAGGACATTAGGCATCCTATCGGCCGATACATAATGGGATTTCAGAGCTCTGATCCAGTTACAGACCGGTATATCGACTGTTATGAATTCACAATTTATCGCTGTTACACTACTGTTACGCTGCAAAATGTTGTTGCAAAAGTTGCTACAGCCGTTAAGGCACCTACCTGGATATTAAACTTAAGTCAATTCCAAAGCTCTTTCTTGCTCCGAAACTTCAGATTGGTTTTCAAACAGCAGATTTGCATGATTTAAAGCTTAGAATTATGGATCCAAGGGCAAGAAATAGATCAAAGGTCCTCGAAGTTTCATGGATTTTCATCTTTAGATTTTGCAAGATATGTCTCTCATCTTCTCCCATTGGCTTTTGACTAAACTCTGCGAAGCTGGTGTAATTTGTAGATGTCTGGTTAACTTTGTTGACTTCTACTGTGCTTAGCCTTTGCATTCTCTGTGGGCCTTGAACTTACCCGCACTGACGTATTCAGCAAGATATTCTTACACAAGGTGATACTACTTTTCTAATATACCGTTACAAGTTTTAAGTAGCTTTTGGAGTAAATGAACAGGAGTATCGTCGAGTTTTAGTGGTGTGGTTTTACTAGAGTTTAAAAGAAATAATCATAGTCTCAATAGCCGATTCCCAGTGACATAACATTTGGTACTCCCAATACTATTCACAGCGATCTCGTCAGTTATGTATCCTGATACCGTGATAAAAAACCATGAGCTGGACACCTAAAATGTTTGCAGGCAGATAGGGCTGTTATATGTCATACTTGTTATGTCTGTCTGCTAATGTATATTTACGTCATTCTTTTGCATTTCAGGAGCCCAAGGACAATCAGTCCTGATGCAATGGCAGCTGAGGCAATGCAGAAGATGGAGTCCCCACCGTCTCCTGTTCAGTTCTTGCCTGTCATCAGTCAGGAGAACATCTTGATCGGTATTGTTACATTGCATGGATTGGTTTCGGCTGGCTTGTGAAGATTTGTCAGTCTCAGGATCACCAAGGACAATCACTCCTGTTGCAATAGCTGTTGTGGCAATGCATAAGACGAGTCTACCCTTTCCTACTCAGTTCTTGCCTGTTATCGGTCTGCAGCCTCGCTTGTCAATAGTCTGCAGAGTATCTTGATTGGTACTGTCACGTTGCCGGGTTTGTTCTGGCCGGCTTTTGAAGCTTTGTACTGCTATATGTCGCTATTCTTTCATCTGTATTGTGATTATTCTTTGTAATTGTTACAAAGATCCTCGAAGAATCTGGTTTAGAATAATGTGGCATATCCTTACAAGCATAGTATTCTTTAATTGTAAGTTTGGCTGTAAACAATGCAGCATATGGTTTCAACATATTCAAATGCATCTGATTTCTTGTTCCACCATATGAGTTGGCTATACAATTTTGGGCAGGAATCAACCTGTGTTCTTTTTGTTCTTTACTGATTACCTTATGTTGTGGGGTGTGGCGATGTGCATATGCTGGGATCTCTAGGGGCCATATGTTCTCGAGTTACTTGTTTACTTTAGAAACATTGACCAACTACCACCACTCGTGCCACGGAACAGCCCCATGTCTTTCCAATTTCTTTGTAACGATCCCAATGAGAAGGTGTTGCTGCAACCATTGAACGTTCTGCTCTCATGCACAGGGCACAATCGCTTCCCAAGCTTGAGTTACCTGGCTGAGACCCTTGCAAACGCCACCAATCTGCAAAACCTTTGGACTGCCATCATCAGGTAAACCCAAATTATCCGTCAACTGTTGTTTGCCTATCATCTTACTATACATCTATCCAGTTCACTTGCACTTCTTTTCTTTGGTCTCTTCTTGCTGTTTCCAGCCAAGTTTAATATCTACACCGCATGCAACGTGCTTGAACGTAATATTACCATCAACTCCACTCAAATTGATGGCCAGATCCAGATTACCAGACATTTGTTGGTTATGCACTGTATTTTGTACACGCGATCCACAATTTTGCATAGAAAGCAAAACTAGTAGAACAACAGTAGCCTTACTGTCTTCTGCCTAGCAGTCACTGGAAGCAAGTTCCACTTGGAGAAACCAACATAGGCATACACGGGCCAATGTTTTTCACAATTTTGGTTGTAACGAGTAAGCATCTTTGTGGAGTAGTAGCACTTGAAAGAGTAATAGTAAGAGATAGAGGACATATCCGGATGACCGCACAGGCCATAGATTACACACGTAATATGTAGGTTCATGGTTGCTTCTGGTTCTTTTAACACATAACACAATAGTCACATGCTTACATTTATTTAGCATCTATAATAGTTAACACGAGCCCAGTGCGTTGTCCAACGGCTAGAAAGTCTCATTTACATGCCCAACAATCACTCGGATGAAATGCTCATCAATAAACGCGAATTGTCACTGGTATGGGAAGAAATGCGTGAGTGTCTGATAAGCAGGAGATCAGAGAAGTGAAACTGGAAGTGCTGAAAATATTATATTCCACCTTGACGAGTTGGATACTTCAACAATAAGTTACGCGAGCTAGTAACCTCCAGCGTAAAATTCAGCAGAAGTTGAAATGGAAGGCACGTGTTGTACTTTATGGAAATCCCCTCCTCTTCGAAGCCTCTTCCGGAATGCTTCAGGCATTCGTATGATCTCTAACTCCTTGAAGCTACCGATGAACCTCAGTCCCTCCGGAATCCTCTTCAACTTTTTGCAATCCTCAATGACCAAGTGGAGTAGACTCATCATGGACCAAGTGGAGTAGACTCATCATGGCTCCCCTTCTAAGTATTAGAAACTTGAGTCGAGGATATCCACAACACCAGCAGCATTGACAAGAGGTGTAGTTGCAGAACAAATCAATCTTTTTCCGAGGTAGGATTTTTTATGTAACACAAGACTTCCTAGGTTTGGCAGCTTCTCCGATGTTGGCATTGGGTCGTCTTTCGATTCAGTATTGATAAACGGTAACTTGTCACCCCTGAAGGAAACTGGTGGTACTCTGGTAACTTTATGAGACAATTCTCTATCTCTAACTTACGAAGATGGTGATTTGCTAATAGTTGCAGTAGGAGGTTTTGCTCTTCTTCTGTCTGAATTTTCCCTCTAATACTGAAGGAAGAATGTTGAAGGCAACAACTTCTTTGGTTGGAGTTGGTTCTGCTTGGGGTTGAAAGGAAAGCTCCGAACTCTTCAACACGCACCCGACATCTCTTTAGTTCTTGAAGATTGGTCAATTGAAATATGCACTTGGTGATGCCAAGGAAAGTGGGTTCGTACCTACGTTGAGGTACCACAAAGGCTGCAGTCCGAGTCAGCTTCCAAGTATGCAAAATGAGAGACAGTGAGGGCGGAGTAAGGGCAGAGAGCAAGGCTTCCCAGTCAAGTCGTGAGGGGTGGCAGTGCTCTGGAGACAAGGCAGAGACGAACAAAGCTGACAGTCGACAATCCGAGCTAAGGTCCAAGTCGGGGTCCAAGTTAAGCTCCAATGTCACGGTCGATGTTATATCCAAAGTCACGAGAGAAATGTGTTTCTCTCTATAATCCGAAAGCTCTCAAGTTCTAGAGTGAGAAAGTGATTTTTGTCAAATGAAAGAATTCTCTTAGAATGACTCTAAAAGTCCACTATTTATAGTAAATAGTATGCTTATGTCATAAACTGCCACATGTCATCCCCGGGGAGTGACACGTCACCAGGAGATCCCAAAATACCGATTCTTCGTTAGACTGCTGGTTCCTAAATTTGCATTACCTTGCCACACACAGCGTTGTTCTGCATCGATGCGTGATGGCTCCATGGTCCCTTCGCCGTACGTCCGTGCGCCGAGCTGCGAGGTTGCTCCGGTGATGTCACCGCGGTATGTACCAGGTTTGTTGGCCCAGGGATAGGACATTCCGTGGTATCCCATCATGTTCAAGGGCCACAATACTATGCCAGTGGGTTGGAGATTCCGGTGCGCATACATGATGGGGTGCAAGGTTTGGAGAGAGAGGTTGGAGGTGCTTGGGCTAGTGGCAGCGATCTATGCGACGTACAAGAGTGTTGAGCCAGGCAGAGATACTAGTGGCCTCACACTATTACTTTCGAGGTGGAGTTCACAGACTCATACCTTCTTGACAGAGTTCGAGGAGATTGGTCTGATGCTGTTGGAAGTTGTGACACTGACCGGCCTACCGATGCACCGGACGAAAGATGCCCATGCGCTGAGGTTGGTAGCGGAGGAGCATCTGACTGTCAAGGCATTGATTAACTTTCTGCAAGACACAAAGTTCAACCGTAAGTGCATGTACAGCGGGTGGGTTATGTATTTCTATGGCACAGAGGTCATGCGGCCTGGGCAGAGGGTGATGTCGGACGACGACTTCCATAGCGGTCCTGCCTACAGGGATAAGAGATACAAGCTAGCTGCCTTCCTCGCCATGTTCATTTCGAGGTACGCCGTTCTGTTACTCCTATCTTATCCTTGCGTTACGTGTATATTGCATATTCATTGCTCTTGTACATGTAGTCTTTCGGCTTCTATACTTAAAAAAAAAATTTATGCTTAAGAACAAAGAAAAAGTAGCATAGCATGTTGCCATGTGTTGTACTGCATATCATGCTAGGGTGGGGTGGTCATGATGGGTGTCGCATTTATATACTTATAGGTTTGTGTTTGAGGGGACACTCGAGGACTGTATTTCCCAGAAGGTTTTCCAGTTAGCAGTGCGAATGGCCGCAGGCAAACGTGTTGGGTTGGAGCCGATATACTTAGGCACAATGTACTCGCGTCTAGACCAGTTTTCGAATGACATGCAGAGATCGTATGGGCGGTATTAGGTGTCGACCTACGTCGACCGGATGTTCTTACAAAGGTATTTGTTTGAGTGCTATGTAGACTACAGGCCTTTGGGGTATCCAAAGCTACATCCATGCCCGAGGAAGGGGACGGTGACGCGTCCGGGGAAGTCTATGGTAGTACCTAAATGTACGCAGGAGGACGAGTTTATGCGTGGACCGGTGGCGAGAGGCTTGCATGTGAGCTATCGCAAGTGTTTGATGTATGAGACGCGTGCCTCAGTCGTCTGTATGTAAACATGCATTCATCGTACGGGACTCCGCCTTGGATGCACTTGCGGGACATCGATTCACAGTTACAGAGCAGAGAGACCTGACAGACTTCGAGATATGCCTACTGGTAGCCTTCTTCCCTGGATGGCTTCCGGTATTGACTGATGACGGCGGGAAGTCGGCTGTGTGTCGTTATTACGTTGCACGATATAGCCCTGATCTTTTATCCTTATCTTTTGGCTATGACTTGGAGCCCCCTTGTGGTTATGCCCGGCCTTGGGAGGTGGATACGGCCTTCTGGTATACCATGTTAAGGAAGGCGCGTTCGTGGCCGACACCGACGGATGAGTGGAGGAGACCCCGTTCGTTGTCCACTGGAGTGATCACAGCTGGGTATACCCACTGGTGGGAGAGAGTTCCAGCTACGTGGTCCGAGTGGTTAGTGCAGGGGCCAGCCGACAGGCAGCTGGTCTATGTCTTCGATGGTGACAGGGGATTGGGACTGGTGTCGTTGCAGGTAGCGAAGCAGTCTGGCATGACTGCATTGATCACCGGTGTTTCAGAGGATGGTGCGGTGAGAGATCGTCGTGGAGACGTGAGACCCCGAGGTGGTGGTGAGAGAGGTGTTGTCGTGCGTAAATCATCGACAGTTTGCGTGCCTAGGATGTCGAGTGCCGGTAAGGGTCCCCTGTCATCAGCTAGAGTGGGGATGATGGAGAGCGCACAGCGTGGTGGCTTAGGCCCTTCAGCAGTTGGCAGTCATAGGTCGAAGAGGCTGCGGGAGGTGTTGGAGTGTTCTGACTCTGAGGTTAGTGTTACTGTTTTGCTTTTGTTTCATAGTTACCGATTATTGTGTTAATCATGTGCTAAGACCTTTCTTCCCCCTCTTTTTTTAGGAGCTTGATGATGATATGGATGTTGAGTCGTACGATACAGCGGAGGACACCGAGGCAGAGACTGACAAGTTCGGAGGCATGGATGCTGAGGCACCTGATGAGATCGATGGCACGGATGTAGAGGCGGCTGATGAGGTCAACGAGATAGGTGCCGAGACTGCTGATGATTTCCATGAGTATGGGGAGACGGGTGCTAGTGCTGCTGAGGGGACTCGTGGGGTCGACGAGCCGCGTGCTGAGACTGTTGATGAAGTCCGGCCTATGGACACTGATGTTGTTGAGGGGGCTACGGTAGCAGAGCATGCGGCTGAGTATATAGCAAAGCCAGTCAGTCATCCGAGTCCGTCACCCGTATTAGTTGAGGTCGTTGAGTCCTCGTTGGGCGGCCAGATAGGTGGTTCCCACATGTTTGAAGGGTCAGATTGGTGGATGGTTAGGGAGCCAGACGCTCCGTCTGGAGTTCATCATGTTTTTGCTGCTGCAGACACCCCTATTGCGGGTTTGTCCCTACTGCCTGAGGTACCTGTTCCACCCATAGCGGGGCCTATTCCTGAGACGTTATCAGGCTTGGTAGTGGATGCTGGTGATATCCTGTTGTTAATGCACTCTGGTGCGGTTGATGCACAGTCGGTCGGTGGTGGTATCACAGAGGTTGGCACCGCCAATGGTAGGTTTCTGGTCGGCGAGGCCGATGCGATCCCCTGGGATGGTGTGGAGTTATCGGATGCGGTAGTACGACAATTGGAGATGATCAGGGCGAGGCACCTGAAGACATTTGTTGATTCTGCCCTCGTCAGTGGTGCTGTATTCTCGAGGGCGATGTACACAACCCTCGTGGATTGGTTTGCTACCCTTGGTGCGGTGCTAATTTCGGGTTGGACTCTTGCGGTTATATCAAAGTATCTTTCAGAGCTTGTGTCCTTTGTAGCTCTTGGCTTCCAGTTGGACTGGCTGGAGGACTATATCAGATTGAGAGGCCATAGTACTGAGGCAGCTGCAGGGTTGACTCTTATCAGCGCTCAGGAGGCCGCATTGCAGGGTCAGAGACGCGTGCTTGATACCAAGATGATTGTAGTGACTGAGGAGGTGGAGGGGCTGCGCGCCCAGCTTGTAGAGGCAGAGAGGCGGCTGACCGAGACAGAGGTTCAGTGAGTTGAGTGGGATAGCAGATGGTCAGATCTTCAGGTGCAGTGGCAGACGTTGAAGGCGTACACCTCCGATCCTGTTTGTGCATTGCTTGCCCCTTTACATTAGATCTCTTGTACTTTGCACATTTCTTCTTTTAGTAGACATCGGGTCAGTAGTGGCCTCCCCCAAACCATTGGCTTGTATTCATTTTGTTAATATTGATATTGTAGTCATGTGGTTCCTCTTGCACTTGTGTTTGCTGTGATGTGATACTTAGCTCTTGTTGTGCATGTGTGGCTTCGCATGCATTAGCTTCTCGTTGGTGTTCCCCCTTTTTCCTTCCCGCCCGCAGCAGGTGACTTAGTGACTGATTATGAAAATGAAATGAAGTAAAGTAAAAACATACATTGCGTACAGTAGTTGAGGCAAATGACTGATTCTTGCATTAATGATGTTGGGCCAAAATGCCATTACATAAGTAAAACTTGCAATAATTAATAAAAGTTACAAGTTTCCAAACAAGTATTCATATACAAAAGCATGCTATGTGTTAAGTGTTCTATGCTTTGGGCGGTTAGGGCTCAGGGAACACTGCCGCGACTGACTATGGGTAATACTTCTTCAGGTAGCGGCCATTGATAGTGGCCAAGATCTGTCTGTCGTCGGGGTTGAGTAAGAGATAGGAGCCGTTGTCTCTGGCGGCATGCACTTGAAGAGGGCCTTCCCAATTTGGTGTGAACTTGGGGGCCGACATGTTGGCGTGCACATGCTTGGCGGCTTGGAGGATGAGGTCACCTTCCACAAATGTTCGTGGCTTGACAGTCTTCCCGTATGCTTTTGTGAGCTGCTCATGATATTTCTTCATTCGGCGTAAAGCGTTGGCTCGTCTTTTGTCAAGGCCCTTGAGGGCTGTCATTCTAGTTTCTTCTTCTCCGAGACCACTACTTAGAGAAAGTCGTGCCGATGGGACCGCTGTCTCGGCTGGTACGACACACTCGTCCCCGTAGACAAGGGAGAAGGGTATGGCCTTTCTCGCTGTGTGCTTGGAGGTTCGGTAGGCCCAAAGTGCTAGACTTAGCTTTTTGGACCATAACCCGGTTGCATCGTGAACCATTTGTGAAAGAACCCGTAGCAGGGTCTTGTTGAAAGCTTTGGCCTGTCTATTTCCTTGCTGGTAGTAAGGAGTTGATGTGGCGTGGTTGATGTTGTACCCTTCCATGAAAGCTTGGACATCCCTGTTGATGAATGGCGTGCTGTTGTCGAAAATAATACACCGGGGGATGCCAAAGAGGCAAACGATGTGATGATGCAAGAAGTTGGCAATGGCGCCTCCCGTTGCTCTTCGTAAGGGTATAGCTTCGACCCACTTTGTGAAGCGTTCTGTTGCGACCATAATACAAGTGTGCCCTCGAGATATTGGGTGGATGGGACCATGAGGTCAAGATCCTAAGAGTGAAACGGCCAAGGGGCCAAAATCATGCGGAGGTCGGATGTCGGTGTGTGCATCTTGTCAGCGTGTCTCTGGCAGGGCTGGCAGTGTCGGACATGAGAGATGGCGTCGGACTTTATAGTCGGCCAGTAGTATCCCAACCTTAGCAATTCTGCGTACAGCTTTTGAGAGCCTTGATGCTCGCCACAATCACCATTGTGCACTTCATTAATCACTTCTACCGTCTGAGCGCCTTGCAAGCACCGTAAGATGCGTCCCGAGAATCCTTTACGAAATAATTCACCTTCCGTCACAAAATATTTGGCTGACTTCCATTTGACAGATCGCGCCGAGCTACGATCAGGAGGTAAGACTCCATAAGATAAGTACTGGATGAAAGGCTAGTGCCAATCACCCTCGATGTTAATAACGAGAGCTTTCGCGTTATCAGGTGCATATAGGCATTCAAGGCAATCCCTTTGTATATCTGAAGCATCCTTGGCCATGGATGGCCAATAAAGGCCCATGCGCTGAAGGTGACGGTAAAGTGGGGGATCGTCGAGGCCGCAACATTTCTGATGGCTGAGTCTAAGTTTGTGCTTCGCCTCTTCCGGAGCCAAACACCTTGCCAGGGTGCCTCCGGGGCATCGCCTGTACAAAACATCTCCCAACATTAAGTATTCCGTGAGGGTAGAGGCAAATGCGAGGGATGGTGCCTTGAGCTGGTCGACGATTGGCTACCTCTAATCATCTACGGTAGTGTCCTTCAGAACTAAGTTCAAGGCTGTGCAAGGCTCGGTCCTTTTGATGATGGTTAGCATTCGTTGTTCACCGTTGACTTCTATCCTTGATGCTATTGTGGCCAAGCTGTCCGCATGTCTGTTGTGGCACTTGTTGTGATGTTCATATTGGACATGGCCGAATTTTCCTTCTAAGTGCTACACCAAGGCACAGTAAGGTGCCAAGGCAGGCTCCTTGACTGTGAACTCCCCATCGGCTTGCTTCATTATTAAGTTTGAATCACCTTTCACGCATAATGACTTAGCCCCCGTACTGATGGCTAGCATGAGGCCAATAACAAGTGCCTCATACTCAGCTTTGTTGTTAGACACCGGGAATGCCAGCTTGAAGGATAAGGACGTGGTGACACCGTCTGGGCTCCGAAGGACTACACCGGCACCCCCTTATCGAAAGGGTGCTCCATTAAGACCCTTGCTAGTGGCTGAGCCATCAAACTCGAGTGTCCATAATTCATCGATGTCAGAGATCAGGGCAGTCTCCTCCCCAAGCAATTGGACCGAGGTCGGTTCATATTGTTGGCGTGGGAAGAAGGCTAAGAGGTCAGCAACTGCTTGGTTCTGTAGAGCTGTGGGGTTCTTGATAGATAGGCCAAACTCAGCCAAGAGCAACAACCAGCGGGTAAGATGGCCAGATAGAGCAGGGCGTGTAAGCATGTATCGCAGTGGATCAGCCTTAGTGACGAGTGTGATCTGGTGCGCCAAAAAGTAATGTCTGAATTTCTGTAAGGCGTATACCAAGGCTAGGCAATGCTTCTCAATCTCAGAATAAATGGCTTTGGGTCCCCTAATCGACCGACTGAGATAATAGACTGGACGCTCCATCCCATCCACCTCTTGGGCAAGCAACGCCCCTATGGACCTGGGCGTGGAGGTCAAGTATAGTAAGAGTGGTATGCCTTGCCGGGGCACTATCATGGTCTGTGGTGACATAAGGACCGTCTTGATTTGATTGAAGGCTTGCTGTTGGGGCGTACCCCAACTCCACGGTGCGCTCTTGCGCATTAGATGCTGAAAGAGAGTGATGAGCTCAGCCAATGCGGGTATGAAGCGTCGGAGGTAAGAGACCTTGCTGAGGAAGCTCTTTAGTTGCTTTGTGATCTTGGGGGGAGGCATTTCTTGGATGGAGGTGACTTTGGAAGGGTCAACGTCGATGCCCTGTCGACTGATCAAAAAGCCGAGGAACTTGCCGGAGGAGACGCCGAAGGCACACTTCAATGGATTCATCCGCATGTTGTACTGGCGGCAACGATCGAAGACTGCTCAAAGGTTAGTGAGGTGATCACTCTCTTTCTTGGATTTGATAATAAGATCATCGACATAGTCTTCCACTGTGCGGTGTATCACGTCGTGGAAGATTGTTGTCATTGCCCTTTGACATGTAGCGCCCGCGTTCTTGAGACCGAAAGGCATAACTTTCCAACAAAAGTTACCCATAGGAGTGCGGAACGCTGTCTTGGCGCTGTCATCGGGGTTCATGCAAATTTGATTATAACCTGCGAAACCATCCATGAAAGATAAGGTTTCATGTCCGGCGGCGACCTCTGTAAGCATGTCGATGTTGGGTAGTGGAAACTCGTCTTTGGGGCACGCCTTATTCAAGTCCCGAAAGTCAACACAAACACGAACTTGGCCATTCTTCTTTTGTACAGGGACAACATTAGCCAGCCAAATTGGGTGAGTGATAGGTTCAATGAAGCCTGCCTACAGAAGGCGTTCAATCTCTTGTTTGATCTTCAACTCGAGCTCGGGGCAAAAGATCTGTGGGTGTTGTCGGACAGGCATGGATCCGGTGGCAATGTTGAGATGGTGTGTGACTAAGGCAGGATCCAGTCCGGGCATCTCATTGTAACTCCATGCCAAGACATCGCGATATTCGGGAAGGAGGGAAATCAATTCCTCTCTTCGACCGGGGGCGAGTTTTGTGCCGATGTAAGTGTGCCGTGGTTCTTCGCCCGGGTTGGCCAGGTTGATTTCTTCAAGATCTTCGGCCTGTGGTCGAGGGCCGTCTTCATAACAAGGTGGTGATGCGCCGGGGGTGAGGTCAGGATCTAGCGGGCAATGTTCGGCAGTGCAGCACTATTCAGTCTCCACTAGTGGGTCGGGATCGAGGGGTCAGATGAGGGACCACCTGAAGCCCCCGCACACCGTCATAACTGGTAGATCACTTTATTGTCTTTGACGAGGCGATGGAAGGTTGGTTCAGGCTTGTGTTGCTTGGACTTGGGGGATGCAGGGGGGAGTTGGCCATGGCAGCAGGTGGTATGGCTGAGGTTGATGCTTTGTTCTTGCTACCGTTCTTTGCTTTGGACTTGGGAGGCTTGTTGCCACATAGTTCATCCCAATTTGGCAACTTTGTAGAATGGATGTGAGCAATGTTCTCACCATCCTCGGCAAGTTCGGTGAAGGAGGAGGCCTCGGCGAAGTATGATTCCGCTCACTCGAACGAAGCCTTCGTGGATGGTATTGTTACTGCTACCTCGTGTCCCGTGGGATCGGCCACCAGTTTGACACACTGATGGTACGTTGAGGGCACAACCTTGTTGGTATGAATCCACGGTCTGCCGAGTAGGATGTGGAATGCGGGCTCGCTGTCCATCACGTGAAAGGTGGTGTCACGACATATAGACCCGACGATAAGGTCGACAGTGATATGACCCAAGGTTGATTGGTGACCGTTCCCAAAGCCTGTGATTTTGATTGGGTCTCGTATAATTTTCCTTGTGGGGATGCCAGCTCATTGCAAGGTAACGAGGGGCATGATGTTGACAGATGCTCCGCAATCTACCAAGGCACGGTGAAAGCCTGTGCCATTAATTGTACATTCCAAAAATAAGGGAGGTTATGCTGTTCAACTGGTGGCAAGTCCTCGTCCGAGAAGAGTAATGCAAAAGAGGGGATATGTCGCAGCTCGGCTTGAGCGGCAAAGCACTCGGGGCTGAGGCCTGTGGTGACCTCAATCAGGCAGTTGGATAAGTAACTTCTTGCGGCGGGTGAAAACCCTATTTCATCAAAAAATCTTTTGATCTTTGTCATTTGGCCCATCGAGGACTGTGGTTGGGTAGCTAGCTGTACACATGGTGTGACCATTGGGGTAGCCTCCGTAGAGCTTGGGTGATGATAGGTTCAACATGGTCAGTGATGGCCATGAGTACATGGTGTTCTCGGTTGTTGTTGTTGTGCCGTGGGTAAGGCTGTCGACGTACGTCATTGTTCTTTCGTAGCTGCAGGTCGCCTGCCGTGACCTTCCGCAAAGATATCTCGTAGCCCATTACAATCTTTAAGACAATGGACGATGGCTCGGTGGTAAAGGGAATAGTTAGGTCGAGCTTTGTCTGCTTCTGTGATATTGGCTTTCATCGGCGGCAGTTGAAAGTTATTGTCATTGGTTACCCATTCCTCCAAAAGTTCTTTCACCGTGTTCAAATCACATGGTACTCCGGGGCAGGCTCTTGCTGTCTCCTGTTGTCAGGGCGCTGGTCCCCTTCTTGAAACTGACACTTGTAGGGGTTGCGGTTGTTGTTGCTTTGGTTGTTGTGGCTGTTGCGGGGTGGAGCTCCAGATGGTTCGGCCGTGGCCAAGAGTGCATTCTGCGGACGGGGCTTCCATGGATTGACTGGGCCAACCGACTCGTAAGTGCGACGGGCTGTTTCCTTGAGGTGTCCCCATGACCTCAACTGTAGGTTCTCAATGTGTACCCAATATACATCGCTCATTTTTTGATGCATATGGGCACTAGGGTCTCGTCCTTGCTGAAGTCTGTGCACTTGAGGCATTTGAGATGGAAACGGTGCACGTATTTGTTCAAGTCCTCCCCTTGATTCTGGCGGATGCCGGCAATATCAACGATAGTCACGCGTTCAGCCTTGTAATGGAATTTGTCTAAGAATAGCCGAACCATATCGTTCCATGCATGGACAGTCCCCACAGGGATCTGGTGATACCAAGTATAAGCCAAACCTGTGAGAGACTTGTGAAATCCTCTCAACTTCAAACTGTCACCAGGACCATACTGCTCCAATGAGCCTGCGAATCTTGTCAAATGCTCACGGGCGTTGCCCTACAGTCCGTTGAAGAGCACAAAGGTGGGCTGCTTATACTTTAGGGGGGTAGGGTATGATGGCAATGTCATTGACGTATGGGGCATGGCCTATCAGGTTGGTAGAGGATTCAGGTGTGGAGTTTTGTGAGAAGCGGTGCATGAGTGCTTCCAAGTCCGAACGGGTGACATAGTTGGGAGATGGGTCTTCATGGACAGTCAAGGGGTGGTGGCTGGCTGGGATGCTGCGAGCCCTTAGACGGGGCAAGTTGGTGGGCAGGTGCAACATATGGTTGATATACAACAGGAGCTGGTGGTGGCAGTTGTATATGGGCATGGGTGGGTGGGTGAGACATGTCCACTACTTGGCCGGTCGTTTGACGTTGTTCAGTTAAGTAGGGGTTAGGCTCCATCTCGATGGAGTCGTGAGTCTAGGAAGAGCTTCGGGCTGGCACATGTTGAGGTGCGACAACAGGGAGGACCTGTTGCAACACTGGTCCAAGGTTTGCTTTTGGTCTGCGTGATGGCACCGTAGGAGGAGGTGCGTCTGGCACAGGTGGTGAGGATGTCACGAGTCCTACCACCAAGGGTATGGATGATCGAGCCCACGGTGGTCGTGACACTGGGGCCTGGGCAATGTTAAGAGTCAGCCTAGGTCCTGAAGGCTGGGCTGGTGCAACAGGTTGTTGAGCGGCTAACGCCTGTATGGATTTTTGCATTTCCACAATGGCGGCCATGAGAGTGGTCTGCGAGTCTTGTAGGTTGGCTATGGTGGGAGTGAGTTGCTGAATGGCCACACCGACTACAACTTGTAGGTCAGGTATGATTGTTAGTGGCTGGCCTTGGAGACGCACGACACTAGTCTCCTCTTGTTCACCAAGCGGTCTTCCTATTGTATGGTATGGACAAGGCCCCGGCCGGTAGCCCTCGTAACTCTCCATTGAAGAGGCATGATGCCTAAGTGTAAAATATAGGCAGACTGCAATACGATGCTCACATCCCCAGCGGAGTCGCCAAAATGATCCCAAGGAAAGTGGGTTCGTACCTACGTGGAGGTGCCACAAAGGCTGCAGTTTGAGTCAGCTTCCAAGTATGCAAAATGAGAGACAATGAGGGTGGAGTAAGGGCAGAGAGCAAGGCTTCCCAGGCAAGTCGTGAGGGGTGGCAGTGTTGTGGAGACAAGACAGAGACAAACAAAGCCTCGATAGTCGACAATCCGAGCTAAGGTCCAAGTCGGGGTCCAAGTTAAGGTCCAATGTCACGGTCGATGTTATGTCCAAAGTCACGAGAGATATGTGTTCTTCTCTCTATAATCTGAAAGCTCTCAAGTTTTAGAGTGAGAAAGCGATTTTTGTCAAATGAAAGAATTCTCTTGGAATGAGTCCAAAAGTCCACTATTTATAGTAAATAGTATGCTTATGTCATAAAATGCCACATGTCATCCCCAGGGAGTGACACGTCACCAGGAGGTCCCAAAATACCGATTCTCCGTTAGACTGCCGGTTCCTAAATTCGCATTGCCTTGCCACACACAGCGTCGCTCTACCTGTCTGAGAAGACTCAAGACACCGTGACGGCATGATCAGAGTAAGCTCGTTGCCCTAGCCACCGGTCCAAGCCTTTACTGAATCCCACAGGCCTGACAGCAGTGAGGATGACCCGATGCCCAATTGCCAGGAGGACTAGACGCGATGCCCTCTGAAGACCTGCTTCCGTCTCGGAATGACCCGAGGGTCATAGTCCATAGGGGTGTCGACACAAGCCCCCAGTGCCGGAGCATGTAAGCCAGTCAAGAAGACACCCTGATAGAGATAGTGTCTCGAAATGAAGATGACAATGGCTTTGTGGCAACGAGCAGATCCCCCTGCGAGGGGTTCTCGTGCCAGAGCACTATAAGCGGAGCGCCCCGAAATGAAGACGACGATGGCTTTGTGGTAACGAGCCCATCCCGTTGCGAAGGGTCCTCGTTCTGGAGCACTAAGAATGGAGCCCCCCGAAATGAAGATGGCAATAGCTTTATGGTAACGAGCCTATCCCGTGGCGGCGATGGCTTTGTGGTAACGAGCCCATCCCGCTGCGAGGGGTTCTCACGCCGGAGCACTATGATCGAAGCCCCCCAGAATGAAGACAGCGATAGCTTTATGGTAACAAGCCTATCCCGTGGCAGCGATGGCTTTATAGTAACGATCCCATCCCGCTGTGAGGGGTTCTCATGCCGGAGCACTACGAACGGAGCCTCCCGGAAGCATGTACCATGATTATGGCGCATGGGCGAGGTGCCTACAACATGAGACATTGTTTGTGACGCATGGGCAAGGCGACGAGCGTCACGAGACAATACCTAGTGCTAGGGGCACATGTAATGAAAGTAGTGCACGGGCGCAGCGACGAACATCGCGGAGCAATACTCGGTGCTAAGGGCACCTGTTATGAAAGTGGCGCACGGGCGCGGCGATGAACATCGCGGAACAATACTTGGTGCCGGGGCACATATCAGGAAGATGGTGCACGGGCACGACGACGAACGTCGCGGAGCAATACTCGGTGCCGGGGGCACCTGTTATGAAAGTGGCGCATGGGCGCGGCTATGAATGTCGAGGAACAATACTTGGTGCAAGGCACATATCATGAAGATGGCGCACGGGAACGGCAACGAATGTCGCGAGACAATACTCGGTGCCAGGGCGTATATCACGAAGATGGCGCACGGGCGAGGCGACGAACGTCCCGGAGCAATACTCGGTGTCGTGGGCACCTGTCATGAAAGTGGTGCACGGGCACGGGTCGGGCACCCCAGAGACGAGGCTTGAGCCAAGTGTGCATGTTATACCAAAATAATAAGTGCAATATTCAATAATGACAAAGTTGGGAATGATGGCATGCGATTGTCAGCGACTGGTCATTCGGCGTTAGCACGGGACTTTGGGCGATGGTCATCGCGGAGGTGATACGTGACTGTGGGCGGCGGACGACGGACGTCGCGAGGTTGGTGTATGAGCATCGGTGAACATCGCAGAGGTGCAAAGACTAGAAAGCACAAGTGCGTGCGGAAGGGGAGGCCAAAGGCCAACACATGGGGGAAGGCCAAGGCCACCACCCCTGGGGAGGCAGAGGCTGACCCCCTGGGGAGGCCGAGGCCAAGGCCAATGGCCAACTCCCATGAAGGGAGGCCAAGGCCACTCCCCCTTTCGGTGAAATTTGGCTGCGCCGACGGTAGGTGTTTTGATGGGCAATGACAAATCCAAAAGTTGCATTGCGATGAGCGTGTTGTCGTGAGTCGTACCCATATGACGAACAAGGTGCCAAAGTCACATACGAAGGGTAAGTAGTGAACAAAGTGCAAAAAGGACTTTGCACGAAAAGTGAACAACCAGGCGGTGGAGGCCGAGGCCGACTCCATGGGGTTGGCCAAGGCCTTTGCCATTTGATCCCGTTGCTCCGGTTTCACCATCGATCGATGTTTTTGATGAAAAGGTGCTCGGGTGGTTGCGGCGTGACGAACGTGCTACCGTGAGTCACGTTAACGTGAAATAATTAGCGCCTAAGTCACACACGAAGCGTGCGAAGCAAAAAAATGCATGTGAGTTGGGTGCGCGCACTTTGACCTGTTCGATGCATTGGAAAGTTGACCGTTTGAACGTGTCGACGTGTTTACTCGGAGTGGGGCCCCTAGTGGTCCCTTCGGTATGACCAGAATAGGTTGGGAACACTTGATATGACATGTATTTGAATCAAAGTATGGCACGTTCAAAACTTCTCCATGCCTCATATTCTTCCGCACGATCTCCCATTCATCTAGTGTAAGTTTTGTAGCCAAAAGTCCGGGGGGAGGGGGGGTGGAGGAATTAAAGGGATGGGGGATGAGGAGCAGATTCGCAAACTACAGTCCAAGCTTTCAAGTTCAACAATAGAACAGGAGTACTCCACAGGTTGAATAAGGAGATAAAAGCACCAAATCCTACAACTTAAGCATTAGTACATGGTTGTTCAGCAATGTTTCTATATTCCCTCTTGTTAGCGGTTTCTAATCTGGCCTTTTTTCTTTTTAAATCTCCCTTCGCGTGTTTTGATGGGAAAAACTAGTGATCCTGACAAACACAGGGAGTAATAGAAGTCATAACGCCCATGGAGAAGTGATGTTACCTGCATCATTTCTCAAATAGGCTTTCGTCTCAAACAGCTCCCAGCTTTCTGATTCACTTAACTGCCTGAAGTTCATGAACAAAGCATCGCTGATCTACATGCAAAGCTTCTTCTTTGTTGCGAGTAGTCAACAATATTTTGCTACCTGCCATTGTGCAAGGGAAGGCAGGACTTACCTCATCCCAAGCCTCAGCTTGCCAAATGTCGTCAATGATCACCAAACATCTCTTCTCTGTTTGAACTTGATAAAGTCTTGTGACAAACTCTTCATCTCTCAGACTCTGCGACTTCTTTCCTCTGCTCACTGGAGGTAGAGAGGAGTGGACAAGAATTCCCTCCAAAATATATCTTGTTTGGTAACTTTGTGATACATACGCCCAGGCAAAACACGTGAAGTGATGCCTAACTTCATCGTGATGGTAAACCCTTTTAGCAAGTGTAGTCTTGCCCATACCACCCATACCAACAAGAGAAACAACTTGGTATTGTTTTTCTACTCTCACCAAGTGTTCCACCACTTTGGTTATGTCTTCCTCCAGCCAAACAATATCCTCCTCAATAATATGGGGATAAGACCAGTTGGGCCGTGGCGGTTGCCGCCTTGTATTTGAGCCACCATCTCCCTCACTGTCGAATTTGACACCATAAGTTTGTAAGCGTGATGTTAGAGTGTTGGTCTTCCTTTGAATAGCCTCAATCTCTAAACCGATTTTATTGTTTTACTAAAGAAACAAGCATACCTCTTGAGGATGTTTCCTTTCCTTCTAAACAGGACTTCGACAATGAAATTGTCGATAACATCATCTGCGTCATAAGCTACTTCTCTGATCTCCATAACCCAGTTGCGAACTCTCTCATCGCCATGTTCTTGTTTTGCGTTAGCATCTTTTAAGAAACAATCTATCCACTTGAGCTCACTTTCCAATTCCCCAACTTTCTCACCAACACCAAACAAAAATTTTCCTTCTTAGATAAGCACGCTGCCGAGCTTTCTCAAGGCCAATGAAACAATAGCCTGTTCCATCTTTTACAGTAGGAGAAGAACAAGGAGATTGCTAGAACACATGTTTATAGATACTATTTTTGTATTTTTTTCAGCCGGCATTGTTTGTTTTTTTTTTTTGTTGAAATGTTTAGAATGCAATTCATATATGGCTTGTCGGTATGGGGAATCGAACTCGGGACCTCGAGTTCACTCATCGAGGCTCTTTGCCATCTCTACCACCCCTGGGGTTAAAAAATTGGGTTAGAAGATCCACCGAAGTGGGTAGTCTTAACCGGATAGGTGGTAACAGGTAAGTCCGAAGATCGTTCCCGTCCCTGTCAGGGAAGATGCCAACCATCTCTCCTTTCTACGAACACAAAACAGTGTTGTACATAATCAAATCAAGGGCATTGTTTGTATCTAACTATGTGCTCCCCGGTAATCTAATATATATATATATATATATATATATATATATATATATATATATATATATATATATATATATATATATATGAAAGTCGAAGTTGAGAGAAAATTATCACATCACTGCTTATGTAGACACTCTCTCAGCTCGCTATGTGTACTTTCTTTTATAACTTTTTTTTATTGTAACCTTTCTTTTAACGCGCAACCCAATTTTCGCTACTCGCACTTTTTACGCTAATGTTATTTGCAATAACATCACCCTTTTTGCTATCAATATTTTCGCTACCATGAGTTTTTTTTTGCTACTAAAATTCTTGCTAACAATATTTTCGCTATCGTTTTTTTTCGTGCGACAATGTTTATGCGTGCGATGCCTACACGGGTCGTCCCTTTGTACACACCGCAGGTAGAGGTCTTATGTTTCTAACCTATTTTAATCGCACCTATGGGCCCACAGTGGGTCCCGTGCACCCTTTCATGTGCCCCTGGCACCGTGCCAATGCGCCCCTTTCATGTCACATGCCCTCAGGCACTGCACTCATTCACCACACTGTGGATGTGGAACATGTTTCGGCCCACTCTTCCGAGTGTGTAGCATACCAAGGGGCTCCGCTAGTAGTGCTCTGGTATAAGGACCCTTCACTGTGAGATAGGCTCGCTACCACAGAAGCTATCTCCTCCTAGGGTGGCTTACACGACACTAGGCACATTTGAGCTATGACCAAATCAAATTCACGTTACCAGTAATCGTCAATGCCCTCAGGACGATGACACCTATGTCACTCCGAGATGGGAACATGTCTTAGAAGGGCATCGCGCCTAGTCGTACTGCACTCATTCACAGTGTGGTGAATGAGTGCAGTGCCCGAGGGCATGTGACATGAAAGGGGCACATCGGCACGGTGCCAGGGGCACATCGGCACGGTGCCAGGGGCACATGAAAGGGTGCACGTGACCCACTGTGGGCCCATGGGTGCAATTAAAATAGAACTCGGGCCCACTCTTCGGATTGTACAACATACCAAGGGGCTCCGCTAGCAGTGCTCTAGTGTAAGGACCCTTCACGGTGAGATAGGCTCGCAACCACAGAAGCTATCTTCGCCTAGGGCGGCTTACACGACACTAGGCATGCCTGAGCTATGACCAAATCACATTCACGTTACCAGTAATTGTCAATGCCCTCAGGACGATGACACCCGCGTCACTCCAAGACTGGGAATAGGTCTTCGGAGGGCATAACACCTAGTCCGCCTGACAGTCGGGCATAGGGACCGTCCCCCACTACTGTCAGGTTCTCTTTGTGTCTCTTAAAGCACCCATGTGGGATTCAGTAAGGGCTTTGAACTAGTGGCTAGGACAAGAGCTTACTTTGATCATGCCGAGGCTGTGTGATCAGTTTTTTTAGATAGACAGAGCGACATTGTGTAGGGTAGGCAGCACGAATATGGGAACCGACAGTCCAAAGAAGATTTGTCATTGTGGACCCCCTGGTGATGTGTCACTCCCAAGGGACGACACGTGTCAATTGATTCCATAGGCATACTTTTGCCTATAAATAATGGACTTTGGCATTCATTTTGGACATATTATCTCATTTGATATAGAGCACTTTCTCACTCTAGAATCCAGAGATATTGAATTCTAAACACAATTGGACTGTGACATTGGACATAACATCGGACCTTGACATTGGACCTCAATTTGGACTGTCGACTGTCAGCCTTGTTCGTCTCAACCCATCCTCACAGCACTGCCACTCCTCAAGGTCTGTCTGGGAAGCTTTGCCCTCTGCTCTTACTCCACGCTCACTGTGTCCTACTTTGTGCATCTGGCTGCTGACTTGGACTGTATCCTTTGTGGCACCTCCACATAACTACGAACCCATTTTCCTTGGCATCAAAGTTCTTAAAAGAGGAGCTTATTGGCAAAAATAGTTAGAAGGGCAAGTTCATGTCAAACCGATCGACGGGCATTTTCTAAAGAAATATTTTTCCTTTGTATGCGAGGGAGTCAAGCCAATCAATAAAACCATATTGCACTAGCCAAAGAGGCTAGAATTGCACATAATAAATATAAAGACCAAAATATGCAAAAGTAAATGGCTGAAGTTTAAGCAAACTAGGGGTGAGCATTTAAACCATTAAAACTGATCCAACCGTGAAAACCAAACCAACCAATCTAACTAATTCCAAATTGAATGTAGAAACAGTCAATTTGTTTTTTTTTTCTTTTTCCAAACTGCATATTCTATTTGGTCAGTTAGGTTTGAATTTTTTTAAACGGATATAAACCAAACTGACAATATGTAATAGATAATATATTTTTTTAACCTAACCCCAGATAATTTTACTAGCTGACTTAGTTAAACTTAAAACATATATATATATATATATATATATATATATATATATATATATATATATATATATATATATATATATATATATATATATATATATATATATATATATAAGGGAAGCAACCCTAAATTCATTAACCCTAATTCATACTTTTCTTTCACTTGCTGCCTAGCCTAGATTTGCCGATTACTCCACTCCACACCTCAAGATCTAGCATTCTGCTGATTACGTAGTGCCTCCAATTCCACCATGGCAGCGTCTCTCATTCCACCACGACAGTGCCTCCCTCAACCACGTCTCTCCTACAACACCATTTCCACCTCTCACGGCTGTGTCTCCATCTCTAACGTCTCTCCCCTTGTCCGTACCTCTAATCTTCTCTAGTCTCCAAGTACAAAGTTATGTCTCCCTTCCTCCTTTTCTTCTGTTTCTTCTCTTTTCTTGTGGTTTCTGCTTCTTCTCTTCTCCACATGATCTCACCAAATCTCTTCCATTTTTTGAGTTTCAGGGATCCACTATTGAAATTGATTTTTGAAATCAAAAGATTGAGCTTGGTGTTGTCCACACACACACCCCCTACACACGCACACATACATATGTCTTGTGAACCTGATTGATTTTCCATTTCATTTTTTTAGAAAATTTTACTATATGCTGATTGAAGGTTGATTGGTGTTGACGGTTTTGAAGATGCCAAAGTCGATCCTCAGGACTTGTTCCTTTTTTACTTAATCTGATGGTTATAACGATGTTGTGTAATGATGTCTAATTTGATTAGAACTTTAACACATGTTGTGTAATGACCTCTTTAGAGTTATGTAATTTGATCTGAACTTTAATAGATGATATGTAATGACTAATTCTCTTTTCAATGTTATGTAATGTAATTGAAAATTTTAACTTATGCTTGCTTGGTTACTTCTTTGAGTTTTTATTACAAAATTCATTTTTTTTGGGCCTAGAATGGAGTCTAGCCCAAACCGATTGAACAGTTCCAACCGAACCGTTTGATCCATCCAATCCTTTCAAACCAAACAATTTAAGCCGAACCATTTGAACGCGGTTTGGTATATTTTTTCCCAAACCAATCATACAAGAAAATAGGGTTTTTGTGACGGGAAAATCCGTCGCTAAAAGTCCAAAATCCGTCGCTAAAAGAATTAGCGACGGATTCACCGTCGCTAAAAATTCCTCGTATAAAAGCCCGTCACTAATAGTTTAGCGACGGAATGTTTTAAATCCGTCGCTAAATATGTCATTTTTTTCGACGGATTTATTTTTAATTAGCGACGGATATTCCGTCGCTAAAAAATATAATTCGCGACGGAATATTCCGTCGCTAAATAATTATTCCGTCGCCAAAAGTCAATTTTTTTTTGAATTTTTTTTTTATTTTTCAATTACCCAGACCTGTAATACAATTTTCAAATCTCAACAACAACGCGCAATAATCAATACAGAAAGAAATATATATAATCAATTATAAAAAATATTTATAATAAAAAAATTCATATATGTACAAGCCGGGAACCGGATATAGCCGGTTAGGAGAGGGGAGAAGAGTACAAGCCGGGCACGGGGGGGGGGGGAAGCTAGGAACGGGCACGGGAAGGGGCTCATCAGGGGTTCCCGAGTCCCGGATCTGGATCCTGCTGATCCGGGGCCGGGGCGGCCTGTCCAACAGTGCCCTGCTCCCTGATCATCCGGCACACCACTGTAGCAATGCGCTGGATCTCCTCGTCGTCCAACTGAGGCCGAGGAGCCGGTGTCTGTGGAGGGGCAGCAGGGGGTGAGGACGCTCCTATCACGGCACGAGCAGTCGTGCTAGGCAGGCCGTGTATGCGGCCTTTCGGCCGATTCACGACCTCCGGCGTATCCAGCCATCGCTTCAACCCCCCAGTACTCGCAGCCGTACTAGTGGACGCTGATGGCTGTCCGGACTGCTGCTCGGACCCCCTTAGCTGTTCATACGAGGCCTGCAAAAATAGTGGTTTAACGATATGTTAGGGCATTAATTAACGAAACAGACATTGAGGATAGAAAGAAAAAACATTAACTTAAATAAATTGACTCACATCGATCCGCCGGGCAATATCTGAAATATAGTCGCCCGCCCGGTGCGTCTCGTCCTTGTCCTTCTTCCGCACGTGCGCCTGGAGCCACGATTAGATTCCAGGGGGTGCATGCTAAAAATGTCGTATTAACCTAACTAACCTAAATTTAATGCACATTTAACAACCTCAATTCCGACACCTCATATACGGTGTTGATATGGTGTCCGATACGTGTCTGACACCTCCGGACACGTGTCCGACACATACCCACGCGTGTCCGACGCCTCTGGACACGTGTCCGACGCCTCTGGACACGTGTCCGACGGTGTCGGACACGTGTCCGACGCCCACCGACACGCACCTCCAGACACATCGGCATACGTTAATTTGTTTTTTAAATGCTGGACACCGTCGATCAAACGCGGTGTCCGTGTCTGCGCTAACTAACATGTATCTCAATCCAATTGGGTCTCATCCTCCGTCAACAACCTCAATTCCGACACCTCATATAGGGTGTCGATATGGTGTCCGATACGTGTCTGACACCTCCGGACACGTGTCCGACACATACCGACACGTGTCTGACGCCTCCGGACACGTGTCCTACGCCTCCGGACACGCACCTCCAGACACATCGGCATACGTTAATTTGTTTTTTAAATGTCGGACACCGTCGATCAGACGTGGTGTCCGTGTCTGCGCTAACTAACAGGTATCTCAATCCAATTGGGTCCCATCCTCCGTCAACAATCTCAATTCTCAAATGCTCAATGCAATAAATTAACAAAAATCACACATTCAATCCAATTGGGTCCCATCCTCTGTCAATAATCTCAATATCTCAAATGCTCAATGCACAATTAACAATCTAAAATCATCTTTAACTTTTCACAGCAATTTACATGTATAAGAGGAAGACAAAAGGTATAGCGTAGAGCAAATAGAGAGGAAGACAAGAACTTTACCTCGCGAGAAATACTGCCGGAGGTGAGAAACCGTCGTCTCGGTGGTCCCGGTGGTCGACGCTGCTCTCTATCTCTCTCTCAGCTTCACAGATCTGTCGGAGGTGAGGGCCCGTGGTCGCCGGAGTTGCAGGTGGTCGCCGTCGTCGAGGGAGGTCACCGCCGGGGTCGAGGGAAGTCACCGCCGGTGTCGAGGGAGGTCGCCGCCGGGGTAGTCTCTCTCCTCTTCACAGATCTGCCGGAGGTGAGGGCCCGTGGTCGCCGGAGTTGTAGGTGGTCGCCGTCGTCGAGGGAGGTCACCGCCGGGGTCGAGGGAAGTCACCGCCGGTGTCGAGGGAGGTCGCCGCCGGGGTAGTCTCTCTCCTCTTCACAGATCTGCCGGAGGTGAGGGCCCGTGGTCGCCGGAGTTGCAGGTGGTCGCCGTCGTCGAGGGAGGTCGCCTCCGGGGTCGAGGGAAGTCACTGCCGGTGTCGAGGGAGGTCGCCGCCGGGGTAGTCTCTCTCCTCTTCACAGATCTGCCGGAGGTGAGGGCCCGTGGTCGCCGGAGTTGCAGGTGGTCGCCGTCGTCGAGGGAGGTCGCCTCCTGGGTCGAGGGAAGTCACTGCCGGTGTCGAGGGAGGTTGCTGCCGGGGTAGTCTCTCTCCTCTTCACAGATCTGCCGGAGGTGAGGGCCCGTGGTCGCCGGAGGTGCAGGTGGTCGCCGTTGTCGAGGGAGGTCACCGCCGGGGTCGAGGGAAGTCACCGCCGGTGTCGAGGGAGGTCGCCGCCGGGGTAGAGGGAAGTTGGGTTTTGGGATTTTTGAAGACAGAAGCAGATCTGTGGATTTAATAGACTTTTAGTGACGTATTTATTCCGTCGCTAAAAGTCCGTCGGTGAAGACCTATTTGTACCGACGGAGTTTTTTACGACGGAATAAATCCGTCGCTTAAATAATATTTCACGGCGGAGTGTTACCGACGGAGGTTTCCGTCGGTAAAACGCCTTTTCACCGACGGAGTTTTTTGCGACGGAATAAATCCGTCGCTTAAATAATATTTTACGACGGAGTTTTACTGACGGAGGTTTCCGTCGGTAAAACTCATTTTAGTGACGGAATCTATGCCGTCAGTAAAACTCCGTCGCAAAAGACGCCTTTTCTTGTAGTGAATGTTGGTTGATTCGGTTTGGTATTCAGCCTTTAAACTGAACCAACCGAACCATGCTCACCCTTAAAGCAAACCGACATAATGGGAATGTTCCTAAAGATAACATAAAATTGTATGGGACACATAAATGAAAGAAAGAGCCAATTAAAGTCCTAAGCCTTGAAAATAGATTGAAAGATCTACTATTGGGTCTCTACTTGAGAGATGATTCGATCGGCAAAGGCAACCTGAGATGCCACCTTTGAGAGATTTTACGAGGGTTTAGCCAGATTGATGGCTTTCTGATGAACGATGCTCTTTCGCTATCTCATTTTATCTTGTTTTTGTTTGAGCTCAGCTATTCTCATTTCTAGGACTTTGATGTCTATGACAACATGTTGGATGTCTTCTGAGAATATTTGATTCAACAACTGTTTTTCTCGAACTTGTTGATATCAGTGGAAATTCCCTCTCTGTTTCTGTTATCTTCATTTTAATATTCATACCTTTTCCAGGAAGATGACATGAGATGAATCTGTTGCTTTAGATTGGTTACTGCTTCTGTTTGAGCTTCCAATAGTTAAAAATGATCATCAGCAAGGATATCAATTAGCTCATTCAATCTAGATGAGAGTCTTTGATTGGTCAAAATGTCTATAAGATCATGAGCTAACAATCCTATGAAAGAGGCTAAGGCAACTTCGATGGCTTGAGTAGATGAAGTCCCGATTAAAAAAGAAGAAGCCGTAGCGGATAGAGGCAGAGGCAACGTAAGAGCATGTAAGAGCATGGATAGTCTCTTGTAGTTGCCAGAACATTAGGTCGATATCGTCAAAGATTGGCTGAGGAGTGGGAATTACTCGGGAAGATTCAACATAAAGAGGTAGAGAACATATGATAGAAGCGGTCTATTGTTGCATGAAGGGAACGTCCTTCATTATAAAACCAAAAGGCAAAAGCTCTTTAGGAAAAGCAGGGATCATTGACACAATAATAGTGGTTTCAGGAACTTTCTCTGGGGTAACTTCATGAATTTTTTTTGGAGACAATGGTTCAGTAATGTCTATGGGAATAACGTGAGGATTCTTAGAACGACTCTCACTAGATCCGATATTAATGTGCACATCCCATGATATCGCTTCATCCTGTAAAATCAAATGGTGAATGGTGTGCGTTATGATGTACGATAAGCATACGAACCTAAGAAACCTCTTATCTATTGTGGAGACAAAGAAGGTCCAAAAATAAAATTATTCCTATCAGATCGACGGTGTCTCAGCAATTCCACTTGAGAAAGCACTAGAGGAGGATTCAGAATCTTCATTAGGACGCTTAGGAGAATCGATAGCTGTAAAAGAGTCAGAATCGTCCTGTGTCGATTGAGGTTCCTCAGGCTTATCCCATTCTTTGTCAAGATCAATGAAGAGTCCATGCAAATCTTGTTAGAGTTTAATAGTTATAAAGAAAGTAAAGTCATAATTTAAACAATAAATGGACGATGAAAGAAACCTTAAAAGGTCTCGTCTAAAAGTTGTACGGTTCTGGGGAGCTAGAGTCTTTCGCCTTTTGGAAGCAGTAATTTTTTGCATTTGGTTCCCTACATCCATCACAGGCGATTCACTCTGGGTAACTATAGTTTCAATCTTCACAGTTGAGGTATTAACAATAGATACCAGAATGTTGGGAGATGATGGCAGGATGGTGGTTGGAAAATCGACAATCGGAGCCTATCCCTTGTCGACTAGAGCTTTTGTTGTAAGGTCAGAAGATGTTCTTCCATCACGGATAGGAACAAAGAGATTCACTAGAATAGGGGAGCTTGGTGCACGAGCTTAGGAGCTGATGGAATAGGTTGACTAGATGAGGTATCAGGCAAAACCATCTTCAACGGGATTGCCTCGATTGGATTTTTAACTTGTATTCCGATCCAAGATCAGCCGATTTGGTGGCAGGTTGTCCTGATGGTTTGTGCGTTCTCCTTGTAATATTAGGAGTGCTATCCTCTTCTTCCTCTTTTTCTTTATCTTCCTCAACAAATCCTGATGCTATGTTTTCTGTGCCATCGATTGGTGTACCAGTCTGAGTTGATTGGTTTATAGTCTGTCGTAGTTGCATAATATCAGCCATCAGCTTTGGCCGCTGTGCATCAGCCATCAGTTCTTTCTTTATCTTAATTTTTCAGGGATATCCTTGGGGATAACCTTTCTCTTAACTTTAGTAAAAGGGGTTTGGCTGGTTCATTCACCTGAGGAAAAGGACATTAGAGTCAATCAAGGGCAAGGAAAGGTAGACTACAACACTTGCCACAGTTTGCGGCATTATCAATTGACAAATTGATCAAGATGGTGGAGAGTTTGCAATTGGTTTAGAGCAGATAAACTTTTCTTTGATACCATATTTTATAGCCACTCATAACCAAAGTTCGGTCTGAAAATTTCTCATTCTAAACATTTGCGTCAATCAGTCATCATGGTCGATTGCTCTGATGTGATTAACCGTCAATTTATGCAAACTCTCTTTAGGCTAAACAAAACCATTGCTGATGAAATATGGAGTGGGTATCCCTTTAATAAGCCCAAACTGGTGGGTGAACTAAGAAGGGGTATACCTTTTGGAATTGCAAATGGCTAAACGGGTGTTGCTTATTTGACCCCCAGCGTGTAAGAATCGCCGGCACAGAAAATTCACCCAGAACTTCTGAGAAATTCTTGCCTTTCAGAGGTCATGTTGGCCGTTAAGAAAGAAGTTAACTCCTTAAACCAGACAAGGTCAAGGGACCGAGTGAGAAAAGGCTAGGGTCTCAAAATCTCCAAAATCAAAGAAGAGAGGGAAGCATAACCCAAAGACGTGAGAACCGATTTAACCTAAGGATAGTCCATGGCATAAGTAAGATAAGAAGCCATTGTAGGAGGGATTATTGGTCCAAACTTTATAAAATAGGCATGAAGCCACAGTTAAACAAGCCAGAGAGGGCCACCTATGCTAAAATGGATCTTATTTTGTGACCGTGGCATACATCGACCTGTAAAGGCTGGTTGGAACAAGGGAGGCAAGGGCATACTCCTTTTTGTGAGCCAAAGAAAGTTCTAGGTTATTATACTCTTTGGTGAGTGATAAGGTTGCCACACAAAACAAATGCCCTGATAGCTAGATCCGCAAAAAAGACTGACAAATTTGTTGATGTTTGGTTCCTTAGAATAGTTGCCACTCTGCACCATCGATTGAAAGTTTTCGAGTATTTGGGAGGTCCCAAAGAAGAATATTCAAATACAATGCTAGATATTAAAAAACAATGCTAGAAGGATTGTGATTAACTAAAGCATTCGCATGATTGCTGATTGGCAAAAGCCTAGCTGGGGCCATCGTCTTGACCCTAAACATAAAAGCATTGGTGGTGGTAGACCAAAAACAAAAGGCTGCACTCCATAGCCAACCATCAGGTTTTGGAGGGTTTTTGGACATGTGGATCAACTCAAAAATCCCTTGAGTTCTCCGTTGATCTGCATATGCAGCTGATTGTCGATCTTCGAGTCATATATAGATACCCAGCCAGAGAAGCGGTCTCATCTTTGAAAGAAGTACCTAGAATGTAGGGTTTAAGGTCCTTAGAGGTGTTCTTGGCTTTGATCAGAGCATAGGGGTTTATAGTAAATACATGGTCTCTAAGCATACCTATTCCTTATCGAGGATGGTAGGAAAAGGAAAATCAATTCCTTCATTGCCTCTTTGAATTAATTTTCTTCTTTCCCATGGTTATTCAATTGACGAAAGTGTTGTCGAAAATGTTGTCAAAAATGTTACTGGTAGAGAAGAAGAAGAAAAGATAAGGACGAGGTCGTAAACTAGGGTGAAAAGAATATTCACGAAAGGGTTCTAGTTTAAATGGGATATCAGAATCCTATTTCCACTCAGTTATATTGAGTAGTGGAGTAATGGTAGGTAACTACCAGGGGGTAGACTCCTTTATATAGCTGTAGGAGAAGACTTCTAATAGGGCTGGGCCATGGGAGATGTGTTAGGATCGCATTTAGGATATTCGAGGATTGTTTCGGGTGTCCCCCAATTATTGAGAGTTATATTTGAGTTATATCTATTTTTAAGTCAAAGTTTTGGCAGTGAGCATTGTTTCGGGTTGAGCAATGAGCTTTTTATGTTACAATTTTAGCTTATCATGTTGGCAATGACTACACTAAGTGATAAGTTTTTTTATCATAATTTTAGTGGCAAGTAAGTAATAGTGTAAGCTCAAGGGTTTATTTAATTTTTCTTCCTCGTAGTTTTTTCCATTTTTTAAATCAGTCTTTGCATTTCAATTCTTGAGAATTGTCCTTTTACTGCGCACTATCACTGTTTCTGTTCATCTGATCTGTTTGTTTTTCCTGTTAAGTTCATGACTAAATTTGTCATTTCATGCGTCTAAGGAAAAAATGGCACATGCCATGCACGTGAAACTCCCCAAATTGAAGAAG